>SKCR01049728.1:0-55624 GCA_019454045.1 Zanthoxylum bungeanum
TTTTCACATTATATAATTGAAATATATTCATGAGATTGCCGTGTGTTGTCGTGTGTTATGAGGACTTACTTTCCAAGCATGCAAACTTAGACATAAGATTTATCTTTATAAACATGAACTAGATATAGGTTTTTCTTGAGCATGTTGCGTAGATTCGGTTAAGATATTGCATAAATCACACCATTACAAGTGGCATAAGTAAGGGATTATTCCGAACCCAACAGGTTTGAGGTGTTCCCTTGCGAGGGGTGAGTGCGGCCTTAAATCTTTGTCCCGGTTCACACCGGGTAGCGACTCCATGTTATTTCTCCGGTTTAGTTCCCTGCGAGCTATTCCGTACTCCCAACTAGGCCGCGAGCCTAGAACAGCGTCGCCAATTTTTGTGTCCTACAGTCTGGCGACTCCACTGGAGATAGAGAATTGGCCCCGAAATAATGTCTTGTAATGATTGTGATTTGTGCTTTAGTTAACCGTTGTTTATGTTGGTTATTCTAAGGTCCCAAGATCAAATCAAGACATGAAATAATGCGTGAACACACCAACGGAGGTAGCGGAATACTCACATGATCGGTTATGTCGAATTGAAGACGAATCAAGGCCAAAAACGTACTGCCCTTCACGCCAAACTGCTGGCAGTCCACTACCTGCAAAACAGAAATTTGAGTGAAGAAACGGAGCTCCTAGCTTCATCGGATGGATCCCGTCTCATGGTCGAACCTCCCTACCACCTTCGCAAGACTTGTAAGTGTGCTAGCACTTGATTTTTCACCATGAAAATCACTCTTTGCTTCCTAAAGTCCACGCCATTTCTGGTTCCAAACCAGTCCAAGAATTTCTTCATTTGGGTGTGAGAGAAGAGAGAGTTTTGAGAGAGATGAAATTGTGTTATGTTAAAAGATTTTCAAAAATCAATTTATATTTATGCCATAATGTTTATTAAATAAATAATAAACTTATGACACAAAACATGCAATGGCTTAGAGTGTCAAACACTCAAACTCCATGCAAAACCATTGAGTGTATTGTACACATCTTCATGCAATGCATTAGAATTAAATAATGCATAATATGACATGTGTCATGTGGGCCCCACACGTTTCCAAATGAAAGTGGGCCCACGTGCACTCACGCGTTCGGGTTCGATATTTCCGAAATACCGAGCTTACGTCGCGACGTTAATTAAATCGAATAATTGCGGCTAGCGAAATTATTATTTACGTCGCTAACGAATTAATTCTAAATTAACTCGTTTGCCCGAATTAAAATCTAATTTTAATTCCGCGTCGAAATCTAATTCGTTTAATATATCGAATATATTAATTTACCGATTAATTCCAAATTAATCGTTATCTCTCTCTAGACGATATTTTATCTTAGATAAAATATCTCCGTAATTAATCCTAGATTAATTTTCTCTCTCTTCTGTATAATCCCAGATTATTCAAGAGTGCGAGTTGTGCGTCATCGGTGGATTATCGGGAAGCGACACCCATGAGATCCCCGGATAATCTGTCAGTAAATACGGTCGTCGGAGTATCCAATCACGTACGTACCAAGTACTACGTTCTACCGATTTACGAGACAAGGTCGACTCCTAGCAAAGCACCAAGTCTTCCCAAGTTCTCCGGACATATTCATCAAAGAATATCTAGATCTGTATCAAGCGTAGTATACGATTGTATTGTGCATATCGGCCCAGTATCGAATAATCACGTGCTAGGGCTGGGGCTGGATAAGTGTCTGCCCCGTCCGAAACATATCGGATGTCTGGTAACTAGTCTCTATAATCGGATATTCATGACCTGGTCATAATATCACGATTGGATGCGCATCACTTAAGAGCACTAATACTGTATCCTGCGTGACATCATCTCCAATATGACTGAAGTGATACTTCCATCTTGACATCACACCCAATACTCTACGACTCTCTGATAAATCCAGAAGTGGTGTACTCAGAACCTGTTTAAAGTCCCCTACCACCAAAACCAAAGTTTATCGATTATCGTAAGTATTAGCGATGCAAGTCTCAGGTTAAGACTATACACACCTACCTTGATTTCGGCCTCCCATAGACACATAGTCATAATACCAATGGATTCCGAGGGGTCTATCCAGAGCGAAGCTGTTCCCGTACCATCGGTGAAACACGACCCCTATAGACTTGCCTATAAGTATCCAAAATACATAACATATATATGAGAAACTATGCGGTGCCCTACACAACGCACAAGCATCAAGTACACTTATACTATCGCATTATCGCAGTTCAAGGCGATAATACTACAGGCTAGGGATATTTAATGATTAATCCTTTGTGGACTGATATTGTCTCATATCATCTCAATCCAGGAACTAATCATAGGGACCTCTCTTCATTTATATATCTATGGTGATCTAATCACAAATGATGAGAGTGCAATTTCCTTATTACATAGTTAATTTGCTACAACAACACAATGATTTGTGCAAATAGTGACGCTATGGGTCATATTATCCAACAATCTCCCACTTGGCACATAGCCAGTCACTCGAGTGTCTAACACCCGAACTATGTACAATTCGCTCAAATTGCTGAGGAAAGGTTTTCGTCAGCGGATTTGCTTAATTATCGTCTGACGCGATTTACACGATCATCACATCGCCACGATGTATGATCCGAACGAATCAGATGATATAGAAGTATATATCTGGATCGTCGATGAGACCTTTAATTCCTTAGCTTGTGCTGACCCCTAGCTCAGCTGCTAACAGAACTATATCTAATCTAATTAGATTTATTTTTGATCCAAATGGCTTCTATTGCTGCCTCAGCTGCAGCAATAATCCGCATTTGTTGTTTATTCGGCAACAGTTACTTGCTTGGAAGATTTCCAGCTCACTGTCCCGTTATTCAAACTTTATAGTACCGCAGAGTATTTAATCGTTTGGAAACTTGCTGCAGTGATCCCAGTCACTTCAAGTTCTCCTTCTCCATAGT
Source organism: Zanthoxylum bungeanum (assembly GCA_019454045.1). NCBI lineage: Eukaryota > Viridiplantae > Streptophyta > Magnoliopsida > Sapindales > Rutaceae > Zanthoxylum > Zanthoxylum bungeanum. Next base: position 2,981 of record SKCR01049728.1, read on the forward strand.
AAAAGATAGCATCTTTAGTTCTCAGAGATACTAACAGATGTTCTTAACTTCAATCCAGTGACTATCACTTGGATTGACCCGATTGTGACTCCATATGCTCGAAGCGTATGAGACACCAATACAAGTATATTTTAAATGTACAATTTCCCAGAGAGTGTTAACAACTCCAAATCTATCCCAGTAGATCTTTATTCCTTGAATAAAGGTTGTTACTCCCCAGATTTCTACGGAGAATTTCTATGAAAGAATATTTATGAAAACCAAGCTTTCACCAATTGTTTTATGGGAATTTCACTGTCAGTGCGCTCTCCCACTAACCTCCTTATATACACAAGAATTATTTCGTTTTGAGTCAAATCATAAACTATTATGATTATTTCAAAACGTCAGTTCCAAGAACCTTATGCTTGCTTCAATCCAAACTTGGATCGAATAACCCGCAAACCTTGTTTGTCGGTTATACAAAATCGTCAGGATGTTGAAAGCATCCTCCAAAAGGTTTCCTTTTCAAGAAAGCGATTTTGATCTGTAACTGACACATTTCATAAATGAAATATGCAGTTATCAACAAGCATCTTCAAAATGGATTTACCATGGCAACAGGTAAAAGGTTGAACCGTTATTAACATAATGTTGATAACGATACCTTTCCGTCAAAAGCCCTGCTTTGTACGTTGGTATGTTGCCTTCCATGTATGTCTTCCTTGAAGACGTTTAATGTACCATAGGCAAAATGCCTTGTGGTACAACAACTAGTATCCAAAATAGTTGTTAAACATGGAATCCATTTCGGACTCATGGCACTTTGCCATAATAGGGAGTCGATACCTCGTATCACTTCCTCATACGTAATCAATTGGTGTACCTTAAAAAATTAAAATCTTTATGAGGTGAGATCAGAAACCCATACCCTAGGTTGTTTTCTGACTCTCACTGATCTACGCGGTTTCTTGTGTATTTGAAGATTAATGGTATAGATTCATCATTGATGAACTATTTGTGTTCCATTACGGACCTTGTGCCTAGAACAGTATTACTTCGATTTTCATCGAGTATCACTATCCTCCCACTGACCACTGCATATCGGTATTCCTCTTAGGAAAACCGCATGGTGAGCAACAATCACATTGTTCTCATGTGAGATTTATAAGTACTATACTTATGGTTTCCCTTAGGATAACCTATATTGGCACTTATCCAATTTGGGTCCTTAGTTTGGTATCATCCAAACGTTATGCCTAGCATACCCAAATTGTCAGGAATGAGAAACCCGGTTTCTTTCCCGTTCATATCCTATACGATATCTGTCAAACAGATTTATATGGAACCTTATTCTAAATAAGTTTTGCACTGTTAATACATATCCTGTCGAAGGAAATTGTAGCTCAGAGCGACTCGCGAAAAACCTAATTATGTCCAACAAAACTTGGTTTTTAGTTCTGACACACCGTCAATTGACGTGTCTCGGGAGGACTCCTCATATGAAAGAATACCGTACTCTTTCATGTACGTATGAAACTTACTGCTTAAGTATTTACCAATACGGTCTTACCGCAGCGGCATAATACTACAGCCGATCTGTTTGTATACTTCGTGTCGAAACTCAAAGTTTCGTATTTGTGTTCTTCAAAAGAAACACATAACCATAACGTGATGCCACATCCGTTAAGGCACGAAATCTTCATGTACACATCTAGCCAAGCTAGATATGGGCCCACTTACTTCACCATGAATAGGGTTTACAGATCGGTGGCCTTTACACTATTACCTAGTAAATAGTATTTTAGGTACTTTACCTAGTAAACTAGATTCGTAGACCTTATTTGAATAGTCAAATCAGTCCTAGTACCCACTCTTCAAAAGTGTGGATATACGAGTCTTGTTTAATTGTGTCCCAGACAACAATGCCACAAATAAGTCTCTATTGATCAAATCAATTTGAGCTATTTATTTGTCATTTATATGTTTGAGATTTTATTTATATTCAAAATATAAATTATGTTATTTACATCTAATGTATTTATCTCAGTATTATCTTTATATAATGAAACACTTTAGTGTTTTAGAATATAAAGGTTTTATCCGCATCGGATTAAACACTGATATAGAGATAATGTCTCTAGTCTAACTAGTTACATTATAACATTTCCTAATTAAGTACATTCCCAAATGGTAGTTCCTATTTAGGTATCTATGGTCGAAACAGCGACTTTCGTCCGTAGGACACAGAACCTGGGCGACGCCGTTCCTAGGCTCGCGACCTAGTTGGGAAAGATTACATAACATGGAGTCGCCACCCGGTGTGAACCGGGACAAAGATTTAAGGCCGCACTCACCCCTCGCAAGGGAAGACCTCAAACCGTTGGGTTCGGAATGGTCCCTTACTTATGTCACTTGTAATGAAAGGATTTATATAATAATTTAAACAAGCTGAAGTAACAATTATTTCTAGAGGTATCATGCTTCTAAAGTCACATTTATAAATTAAAATGTGCGCCTAAATTACATGTATTTCATATATAAGATTGCATGCTTAACATATATCAAGATAGCAACTAACATACATCTTTACTTGCATATCATATTCAGGAAAAAACACACACACATATTAACCATACAAGCACACATAGTAACCATACAAGCACACGTATGGGCACTTTTCCAAGTGGTACGTGGAATTGTAGCCCAAGTACAGACCGCACTACCGTCCATTCGGAATCGGCTACGGAATTTACGTCTGGGTTTCCATCCGATATACCGCAAGAAATAATACCCAAATGTTATCATGACACGAGCATATGAATGGTAATACATTGACACATTTGCATAAGAAAGATCAACCAATAGGCAATCATGCATGAATGTAATAAGGCAGACTCAGTTCAGTGTGTGCACGTTCATGTAGCGTTCGTAAATGCGTTCGAACGTAAATAAAACAGAATGCTCACGTTCGAGTAGCGTTCGTAAACGCGTTCGAACGGAAATGAAACAGAATGCTCACGTTCGAGTAGCGTTCGTAAACGCGTTCGAACGGAAATGAAACAGAATGCTCACGTTCGTATGGCGTTTGTTAACGCGTTCGAACGGAAATGAGACCTGATGTATGATAAGGCAAAATTTATGCGCGTTCGAGTTGCGTTCGGGAACGCGTTCGAACGGACACGGACCTGATGCATGAAATAGGATGCAATAAATAGAAAATAAAGGGGCGCGGCGAAGCACTGCCGTAAAGGTGACCTTTTGGGGCTCTTGATCTCTCAAAGAGAGGACCTTTAGACCAACATGCTAAGCCCATGCGCATCACGTCACACATACAAGACTAGAACCAATCATATCAACCAAGTATGCCCGATTGAACACATCTCACATCCAATCTGAACACACGTCAACCGGCGCAGCAAAGCATTGAAAAGGGGGCTTTTAGCCCCTCCCCATAGGGGGTCTCACATCACACTTACTAAGCCCATGCGCTCGATTGACTTATACATACAAAAATGAAGATAATAATATCAAACTAAGTATGCTCGATTGAACGTATCTTGCGTCCAACAACCGAACATACATCAACCGGCGCGGCGAAGTAGTAGTCACACGAAGGTGGCCTTTTCGGCTCTTTGTCTCTCAAATGGAGGACCTTTGGACTAACTCACTAAGCCCATGCGCTTGGTTGAATCATACAAAGATAACAATATATTGAATTCAAGAGAAACTAAATAAACAAAAAGCAACACAACGAAAGAGAGATGGTGCCGTTTACTCAAGCGGTACGTGGAGTTGTGGCCCGAGTACAGATCATATTACCGTCCATTCGGAATCGGCTATGAAATTTATGTCCGGGTTTCCATCCGATATACCGCGAGAGTTGACACATCTCTCATTCATCCAATACCCACACACATATTACATCTCATAATTCATGCATATTTATCTACTCAAAGACCACAACATGCATTCATAGACGACTCTCATGCGAATAGAATTCAATAAACAATGAATTAAACTAATGAAAAGGTACCCTCAGGTCTAACCTTTTAAATCACCTCTCGGATGTATGGTACACGATCGTCGGAAGGGTGGATGCTCCGCAACTCTCCCGGTTCACTGGTTCACTGTTCGCGTTCGTTGTCTTACTGATTTGCTTGCGGCTCCAACTCCGTTCTGCTCCTATTTCCTCTTTATCTTTTGCTTACTGTTTTTGGGTGTCTTCTTCCTGTAGTTTTTATGTGTGTTGTGTATGAGTTAGAGACTAGCTAGCTAGGGTTGAGAAGTTGGTGAAGGGTTCTTTTTATAGGCAAAGGGTTAGGTTTGACAAGGAAAGGAATTTGATTTGGTTGGTTAAGGGAAGTCAAGAGATTTTATTTGGTTTGTTAAGGGAAGTCAAAGATTGAGGGGGGACAAATCTTGGCTAGATAGGGAAGGTTGGATATTTGATTGGCTTGGATTAGGAATACAATATTTTAAGTTTGGGAATAATCTTATTAGATTGGGAATATAATTGGTTGATTGATTTTAATTAGCATGATTATATTTTGATTTAGTGTGTGATTTGTTTAATTTAGGCATGATTTTAGTTTAAGTTGGTAATTGTTTATTTATGTTTGGTATATGTTTTATTTAATCATTTAATTAATTTAATTATTATATTATTTAGTAATGTTTTAATTAATATTTATTTATTTAATTGGGATGTTGTTTTATGTGGCTTTGGGGGCTATTGGGCTGGTGTGAGGCTAGCAGCAAAACCAGAATTACCGACACCGTTCGAACGCTTACTCGAACGCGGCACGAACGCCCGCAATCCGTTTGACGTTCGAACATAAACACGAACGTAGCACGAACGAAAACAGTGAACCTTGTTTATTCTGAATTTCCCCTTCCGATGTCCGTTTCCCGTGACCTCCGTGACTTAAAAGGTAGTGTCTCCAAATGAGACTCATCATAGGGACTCATGTGTAAAATGCAGTGCCTACAGTCGCCCCCACTTTGATGGGACTTGTGTATGTGCAACAGTGACAATCCTATCAAAGTTATGCAATGCATTTCTACTTACCTGGCTCGCCAGCTGCCACTTGACTTACCATGTGTTGATTGCTTTGATTTGGTGGTGAGGTGCTGCGACCCTTGGTTCATTCCCGAACCGTGCTTCCATTCTTGGAGTGCCATTCTCGGCCTGTTTTCCTTCCTGAACTGTATTGAGATGAGGCTTTATTCCTCCTGAGCTTTATTCCCGAACTGTAAGATGAGGCTTTATCCTCGAGCTTTATTCCCGAACTGCTGACTGTGTAGAGATAGGCTTTATTCCATGATTGTTTGGACTGTGGCCTTATTCCCGAACTGTATTGAGATGAGGCTATATTCCCCTGTACTTTGTTCCCGAACTGTTGCGATGAGGCTTTATTCCTCCCGAGCTTATTCTCGAACTGTTGAGATGAGGCTTTATTCCTCCCGAGCTTTATTCCCGAACTGTGAGATGAGGCTCTATTCCTCCCGAGCTTTATTCCCGAACTATACCGACATGAGGCTTTCTTCCCCTTGAGCTTTGTTCTCAAACTATACTGATATAAGGCTTTATATTCCCGAACTGTGTTGATATGAGGCTTTATTCCCCTGGGCTTTGTTCCCGAACTGTACTGATATGAGGCTCTATTCCCCTGGGCTTTGTTCCCGAACTGTACTAACATGAGGCTTTCTTCCCCTTGAGCTTTGTTCTCAAACTTATTACTGATATGAGGCTTTTTCTTCCCCTGGGCTTTGTTCCCGAACTGTGTTGATATGAGGCTTATTTCCCCTGGGCTTCGTTCCCGAACTGTACTGACATGAGGCTTTCTTCCCCTTGAGCTTTGTTCTCAAACTTATACTGATATGAGGCTTTCTTCCCCTGGGCTTTGTTCCCTGACTGTGTTAACTGTGGGCTTTGTCCCCGAACTGTACTGGATGTGGGCTTTCTTCCTGAATGATACTGATAGGGCTTCGCCCTCAGACTGATACTGATAGGGGCTTCGCCCTCAGACTGATACTGATGGGCCTCGCCCCCAGACTGATACTGATATGGGCCTCCCCTCAGACTGATACTGATATGGGCCTCGCCCTCAGACTGATACTGATATGGGCCTCGCCCCCAGACTGATACTGATAGGGGCCTCGCCCCCAGACTGATACTGATATGGGCCTCGCCCTGGAATCATTACCTGAATCTGATACTGTGCTTTTTACCGTTTCTGATTAGCTTGTTCTTTGCCGCTTTTCTTATTCTTTAAAACCTGTGAACACAAAACAAACACAAAAAGATGCAAAATGTGTTACGTGTATGCATGCATGAATGTTCCTATCCCGTCGGGTTAGGTCTTCTGCCAATTCTCTGGTGACTGCTCAGTCTTCCTTTCCTCAGGCAAGCCACCGCTTTAATCTGTCTACGCTGATCGGCTGGGGAACTAATTCCCTTCCAAGTCTGATGCTCTCACTGCCCCCCTGCTTGTTTATTCGAGGATTCCCCGTGTTCTGAGTATAATATTACCAAGATTGAACACACTCATGTTGCAAGTTTGAAAGTAATAGTCTTAGGCAGATAAATGAAATGATCGCCTTTATTAATGTGGAGGAAACGTTCGAACAAAATCAATGTCTTATATTAAAAGTGCAAGATAAAAGGAGAGAAACAACAGTGCCTTCTTCTTCAGCCATGGTTCTTCACCATTGTTATCCCTTATTCCTATGAAGCTGAGTGGTTGAGAGTTTGGAGGACAAGGGTTTCAGGTAGGCCAGAGTTGATCATGTAGTTGGGCAGGGGATTTCTGTGTGCGTTGGGTTGTTCTTTTTCTGGGTCGGGTATTGTATGGGCATCGATGAGGTTTGGATTTCATGCCTGAGGCGGGTGCAGTTGGGCGTGTCATGACCTTTTCTTGTGGAAGTGACAGTATAAGTTTAAGTTCATGTGAGGTGGCACAGGATTTGGAATGGGCCTAGGTTCCAAAGGTTTTAAGAGTCCATGTGCCTTCAGCTTTTCGAATACCTTTGAAAGAGGCTTTCCAAGGTTAGAAAATCGTCTGTTCTTAATGGCAGTGACTTCAGCAGTAGCAGGCGTAGTCCCTGAATGTCCCCCAATGGGCTTCCTGTTTAGACCATAGAATTTTCTATTCTCGGCCTCTTCTTCCTCAATATCCATGACAGTTTCCCTCAACTGCCGAAAGTCTGCAATCATGGAGGTCATTCTCCTCAGTTTGCCATAAATAGAGGGCTTGGTGCCCTTGATGATCATTTTGATCTGGTCCTTTTCTGAGGGCCGGGTCTGCATCTTCAGAAGCTGGCTCCTCCAGCGGTCCACATACTCTTTGAAGCTCTCCTCCGGCTTCTGCTTAGTGTTCTCCAAATCTCGAAGTGACAAATCATCTCCAAGTCTGTAATATATGCTGCTCAAAAGCATCAGCTAGTTCCTTCCAATCTTCCTTAACCTTCTTCTCAAGGCTATGATACCAAACCACGGGTGCCCCCTCGAGTGACATCCCAAACATCTTTTGGACTTGGCGCTGAGACAGGCCAACTGAACTCATAACAGACACATACTGACGGAGATGCACCCTCGGATCTCCATTCCCATTGAACTTAGCCAAATCCGGCATCTTAAACTGCGCTTGGCAACTGCTCCTCAAACTTCATTGTCTCATAGTCTAGCAAATCTTCATTCTTACCCCTCATCTTGCGGGTAACGGATTCAACCTGATCCCTGAGTTTCTGTATCTCGGCCTGAGACCCAATCACTCTGTCTATTGCATACTCTGCATTATCATCATCAAAAGCGGGGATGTCATCCCCCAATCCATTCGGAGTCTCCTCACGCCTTACATTCAGAGTTCCCCCAGCACGGGGACAAGCCATATTTGTCATGGCAACGGTGAAGGCTTGCCAACTGTTCGGTAATCTTGGCCAAACCATTTTCCAACTGATCTATCCGGGACACCTCATTATCGGATGTACTCATGTCTGTTACCGGTCTTTTGGTGAGTCTTCCCTCTTCCCTACCCAACGGAAGTCTATGATGGCTTTTAGAACACAAGGGTTAGCAGGATGTATGTATGCATGGGGTGCATGAGATGCATATAAACATATATAAATACTAAATCAATTAAATTTTCACACAAATCGGCCCGTTATCATTTTAGAAGGCTTCGGGCTAATTGTCATAGGAGTGAACTCATCCCAGTTTAAATGGCCCAACAAGTTCACGTCTCATGGCAAGGAGCCCAACTAAATCCAAATGGTAATGTCCGAACACAAGCACAAGGTGGCTCATCAACACTTAGAAGCCTTCGGCCCAATCGTCATAAAATACGTTCTTGTCCCAGTTTAATGGCCCAACAAACCCATATCTCATGACAAATAGTCCAAATGAATCCAAATGACGATGTTCCCAAACACAAGCATAGAAGAGAGATAATGCAAACATAACATAACAATTTTTACATAATCCCATCACATTTCAGAAGCTTTGGGCCTAATAGTCATACGGTACGAACTTGCCCCAGTTTAAATGGCCCAGTAAGCCCGCATTTCTGACAATAGTCCAACTGCATCCAAATGAGGACGGTCCACAAGCACATACTCAAGGAAATAATTGTTACTTTAACCATACAAACCGGTATATGGGTGGGTTTAGCAAGAGTATAGACAAAGGCTCTCACCGGCGAAGGATGGCCCACAACTAGGTCTCCCCACTCAAGGGTTCGAGCAACCAAGTGAGCGCACCCTTTTTTATACACTAAGGTACGTGCCAATGAGCTATGGTGCGTGACGGACTGTCAAATGGATTTCCCGTTGTAGATTCCCCAGAGGGAAGGTGGAGCGAGGCTCAACTTAAATACCCAAGCCTCTTAGGCTCTTATCGCTTGGTGTCAGGAATAAACAACGAGTCCTCCAAATTAGTCCATCACAAAAGGCTACGAGTAGATGGCTATCTAGGTGCCTTCACAGCTTTTCCTTCTAGAAAAGGTAGTGAGTGAAGGAAGACACCAACCATTCCTAGCCTCAAAGTGCCTTTGATTAAACCCTCATTTTATCCACTATAGACACGGTCAATTAAAACATAAATCCAAACATTACAAGACAATATTCGGGGCCGATTCTCTATCCCCAGTGGAGTCGCCAGACTGTAGGACACAGAACCTGGGCGACGCCGTTCCTAGGGTCGCGACCTAGTTGGGAAGATTACATAACATGGAGTCGCCACCCGGTGTGAACCGGGACAAAGATTTAAGGCCGCACTCACCCCTCGCAAGGGAAGACCTCAAACCGTTGGGTTCGGAATGGTCCCTTACTTATGTCACTTGTAATGAAAGGATTTATATAATAATTTAAACAAGCTGAAGTAACAATTATTTCTAGAGGTATCATGCTTCTAAAGTCACATTTATAAATAAAATGTGCGCCTAAATATACATGTATTTCATATATAAGATTGCATGCTTAACATATATCAAGATAGCAACTAACATACATCTTTACTTGCATATCATATCAGGAAAAACACAAGCACACACATTAACCATACAAGCACACATAGTAACCATACAAGCACACGTATGGGCACTTTTCCAAGTGGTACGTGGAATTGTAGCCCAAGTACAGACCGCACTACCGTCCATTCGGAATCGGCTACGGAATTTACGTCTGGGTTCCATCCGATATACCGCAAGAAATAATACCCAATGTTATCATGACACGAGCATATGAATGGTAATACATTGACACATTTGCATAAGAAAGATCAACCAATAGGCAATCATGCATGAATGTAATAAGGCAGACTCAGTTCAGTGTGTGCACGTTCCTGTAGCGTTCGTAAACGCGTTCGAACGTAAATGAAACAGAATGCTCACGTTCGAGTAGCGTTCGTAAACGCGTTCGAACGGAAATGAAACAGAATGCTCACGTTCGAGTAGCGTTCGTAAACGCGTTCGAACGGAAATGAAACAGAATGCTCACGTTCGTATGGCGTTTGTTAACGCGTTCGAACGGAAATGAGACCTGATGCATGATAAGGCAAAATTTATGCGCGTTCGAGTTGCGTTCGGGAACGCGTTCGAACGGACACGGACCTGATGCATGAAATAGGATGCAATAAATAGAAAATAAAGGGGCGCGGCGAAGCACTGCCGTAAAGGTGACCTTTTGGGGCTCTTGATCTCTCAAAGAGAGGACCTTTAGACCAACATGCTAAGCCCATGCGCATCACGTCACACGTACAAGACTAGAACCAATCATATCAACCAAGTATGCCCGATTGAACACATCTCACATCCATCTGAACACACGTCAACCGGCGTGGCAAAGCATTGTGGAAAAGGGGGCTTTTAGCCCCTCCCCATAGGGGGTCTCACATCACACTTACTAAGCCCATGCGCTCGATTGACTTATACATACAAAAATGAAGATAATAATATCAAACTAAGTATGCTCGATTGAACGTATCTTGCGTCCAACCGAACATACATCAACCGGCGCGGCGAAGTAGTGTCACGAAGGTGGCCTTTTCGGCTCTTTGTCTCACAAATGGAGGACCTTTGGACTAACTCACTAAGCCCATGCGCTTGGTTGAATCATACAAAGATAAACAATATATTGAATTCAAGAGAAAACTAAATAAACAAAAAGCAACACAACGAAAGAGAGATGGTGCCGTTTACTCAAGCGGTACGTGGAGTTGTGGCCCGAGTACAGATCATATTACCGTCCATTCGGAATCGGCTATGAAATTTATGTCCGGGTTTCCATCCGATATACCGCGAGAGTTGACACATCTCTCATTCATCCAATACCCACAACATATTACATCTCATAATTCATGCTATTTATCTACTCAAAGACCACAACATGCATTAATAGACGACTCTCATGCGAATAGAATTCAATAAACAATGAATATAAACTAATGAAAAGGTACCCTCAGGTCTAACCTTTTAAATCACCTCTTGGATGTATGGTACACGATCGTCGGAAGGGTGGATGCTCCGCAACTCTCCCGGTTCACTGGTTCACTGTTCTCGTTCGTTGTCTTTACTGATTTGCTTGCGGCTCCAACTCCGTTCTGCTCCTATTTCCTCCTCTTTATCTTTTGCTTACTGTTTTTGGGTGTCTTCTTCCTGTAGTTTTTTATGTGTGTTGTGTATGAGTTAAAGACTAGCTAGCTAGGTTGAGAAGGTTGGTGAAGGGTTCTTTTTATAGGCAAAGGGTTAGGTTGACAAGGAAAGGAATTTGATTTGGTTTGGTTAAGGGAAGTCAAGAGATTTGATTTGGTTTGGTTAAGGGAAGTCAAAGATTGAGGGGGGACAAATCTTGGCTAGATAGGGAAGGTTGGATATTTGATTGGCTTGGATTAGGAATACAATATTTTAAGTTTGGGAATAATCTTATTAGATTGGGAATATAATTGGTTGATTGATTTTAATTAGGCATGCTTATATTTTGATTTAGTGTGTGATTTGTTTAATTTAGGCATGATTTTAGTTTAAGTTGGTAATTGTTTATTTTATGTTTGGTATATGTTTTTTAATCATTTAATTAATTTAATTATTATATTATTTAGTTAATGTTTTAATTAATATTTATTTATTTAAATTGGGATGTGTTTTATGGGCTTTGGGGGGCTATTGGGCTGGATGTGAGGCTAGCAGCAAAACCAGAATTACCGACACCGTTCGAACGCTTACTCGAACGCGGCACGAACGCCCGCAATCCGTTTGACGTTCGAACATAAACACGAACGTAGCACGAACGAAAACAGTGAACCTTGTTTATTCTGAATTTCCCCTTCCGATGTCCGTTTCCCGTGACCTCCGTGACTTAAAACGTAGTGTCTCCAAAATGAGACTCATCATAGGGACTCATGTGTAAAAATGCAGTGCTTACAGTCCCGTTTCCAATTCGCAGAGAAATCTCGGCTTGAAGCCAGTATCCAGCTCACAGCGGATTCTGAACGTCAATACATATATGTATTATGTACCACACTAAGTATTTAAAATCCAATTTTAATACTAGTAGTAAACATAACTTAGAGCCTCTCCCTATCTTTCATTCCTTCGTGTCTTCCATATCCAAATGGTAGTCACTTTGGGATATGTCAATTACCTTTTCAATATTTCACAAACCTTTGGCCAAGCCTTGGGTTTTAGAATATCGAAATGATGTGCACCTTGTGCTACATGCCCAATTGCAAACTTTGACTTTTCTCCACTAGAATAGTCAATTAATTCTCCAAGAATTATTAATTGCAATTTTAATACTTTTAAATCTAAAGATAGATTTATTGTAAGTATATTAATTAAGCACTAAAGTCATCATCACATAAATCTTCCAAAGACTTTATGCTCTACTATTTGCTTAATTATGGGCTTAGTCATAATAAGTTATTTTATCAAATAAATTAACCTATTATTAATTCCCAATTGAAAATTAAATCATTTAAAACATTTAATCCAAGGATTATATATTTTAAATATTCAACCTTTCAATTCTTTCTTGATTTCAATAGTCCAACTATTTAATCAATTTTAATAAGGTACTATTTATTATAATGATTACAATAATCCAATTATTTAATCAACTATAATTTTAATATTGATTACTATAATCCAATTATAAAATCAACTATCATTTTAATTCAATTATATTGATTACTATAATCCAATTATAAAATCAACTATATATTGAATGAGTTTGTATATAGTCCAACTATATATATTTTTAAAAACAACATAAAATATTAGTCCAACTAATACTTTTGATTAATGTGACGAGAAAAATATAAATGAGCGTGTTTAGCGAGTAATTGAACGAATGTTGCAAATTCAATACTTGCCTCCCACTATTTTTCGTCGAGTCTCTAACCCTCTGTGGAGTACTCGGGAAACCGTGTTTCCTAGTGGGCTAGGATCCTATTAAATAACACACAACCTTGACTTTGGCCAATAAAAGCTGTATGCTATTTAACTAGGTAGATCTCACAGATCAATTGGATCCAATCCAATTCCTAGATCCGGTTAGGTGGACATCCAAGTCCGAAACATATGTATAATGTCAATGTATCCAATACATTTTCCTAACCATATCCTCCGAATCATCTAGGCCTTGGCTTTGGCCAAAAACAAACCTAATGATTCCAGTTAAGCGGGACCCATTGACGAGGAAAGTTTCGTAATCAATGTCATTGGACAAAAAGTGACCTTGACTTTGGCCAATAAAAATCACGATTTGGACAAGACACCGATATGCAAAAAAACTCTCATGATTCAAGTACATCCTTGATTGACAAAGGTCTTGACTTTGGTCAATAAAAACCAATGCCAACTTCGGATCTTGAACAAGAATCATTCAATGGAAGGATTTTGCTTAATATAAATTGAGGGATTTTCGCGTGCAAATTGGCTACCAATTTAATTATCTTTGTTAAGGTCTCATCATCATACACCCTTAAACATGCATTCTAAATACATAATAAAGCGAGTATGAAATAAAATAATAATGATATGCGGATGGATACTTTACACATTGATCCTAGATCAAATCTCTCCCTTTCTCACTCAAGCTAGCACTTGTACTACTTCTACCCGTTACACTACACTTCTAAAGAACCACATATATATAGAGGGGAATAGGTGAGAAGAGAATACAAAGAGAAAGAAGGTGATAAGGCTGGACACGCAGTTCCAATTTAATAAATCGAATTTATTACAACAATTTCTAAAATTGCCCACCCATCTAATATCCATCCGATATACATTATTCATTCAACACAACCATGTATTCACACACATAAGCATGCTATCATCAATCAATCTAATCAAATTAATTAATCTGATAATTAAGTGATCATCCAATGTTCAAACAACGATTTGATTTTGTTCGAGTCAAACTCGTTTTTGCGAATAAGTACTTAAAGTACGAATTCATGAATTAAATTAAACTACATCATTAAATCTAATTTAACATGTATTTAATACTAATTCACTATTCAATTCAAAATTAAATATTACACTTTTATTTAATAAACCTTTTACGATTTAAATTCCAAATCTAATCGTAACGCGTCTCAAAGACCGATTAACGTCCAACGTCAATTCAATTAAGTCCAATGGGCTTTTGATTGATTTCTTAAGGCGTGGACTTTTGGTCAACTCGGGTCAAACCGATAACCAAAGTCCAATCCGGGATTTACCCCATAAGCCCATAAATCAATCTTGGCCCATTAGGCCCAATTGAACATTAAAGGTTCATTAGTCGCAATTGGGCTTTATGGTTAAGGTTTTGGGCCCAATTGGATCCAATCCACTTGGCCTAAACCAAACTTGATAAATCAAGCCCAATAGGCCCAATTACAATTTTAAATTCTAATTTCCAAAATTAGGCCCAATTAATTAAATCCAAAAATCCAATTTCACACAATTTAATTATCAAAAGTGCATTTATGATTAATCAACTAAATCAACATTTTTTAAAACACCAATTAGTCTTATTAATCATATTCAATTCATTATCACATGTCAAACACACATAATGAAAAATCAAACCCATATTACATGCTTCTAAGTCTCGGCCAAGGAAGGTTATTTTGTCCGATTTGAATTCAATCCGATTAATTACACAATCGACAACGTATTAACTTCCCGAATGATTTCATATACATCCAATGTTCATAAAATCAAAATTACCAAGACATTAAAGGGCATTGTAGATTCGGCCAACATAAGGAATTTAGGTTTTTGTTCAATTTAAAATTAAATCCAATTCAATCTTAAATTAACATCATCCTACTCCATTACAACTCATCCAATGAATTAACAATGAAAAATTCCAAGAATTCCAATATCATACATATTCGGCCAACACCATCAAATTGGGGAAAATTATTCCAAATCAATTTTCGTCAAATTAGTCCAACCATATGAATTTAAACATGTTATAAGCATACTCAAACAAGCAATTTATTCAAATCATGCTCAACAAACATTTACCCAAATTTTAAGCCCTACATTTTTCATGCTTGCAACATTAGCTCTTGATGCCATTGTTGGTTTATTCTAAGGTCCCAAGATCAAATCAAGACATGAAATAATGCGTGAACACACCAACGGAGGTAGCGGAATACTCACATTGATTCGGTTATGTCGAATTGAAGACGAATCAAGGCCAAAAACGTACTGCCCTTCACGCCAAACTGCTGGCAGTCCACTGCCCTGCAAAATAGAAATTTTGAGTGAAGAAACGGAGCTCCTAGCTTCATCGGATGGATCCCGTCTCATGGTCGAACCTCCCTACCACCTTCGCAAGACTTGTAAGTGTGCTAGCACTTGATTTTTCACCATGAAAATCACTCTTTGCTTCCCTAAAGTCCACGCCATTTCTGGTTTCCAAACCAGTCCAAGAATTTCTTCATTTGGGCGTGAGAGAAGAGAGAGTTTTGAGAGAGATGAAATTGTGTTATGTTAAAAGATTTTCCAAAAATCAATTTATATTTATGCCATAATGTTTATTAAATAATAATAAACTTATGACACAAAACATGCAATGGCTTAGAGTGTCAAACACTCAACTCCATGCCATGCAAAACATTGAGTGTATTGTACACAATCTTCATGCAATGCATTAGAATTAAATAATGCATAATATGACATGTGTCATGTGGGCCCCACACGTTTCCAAATGAAAGTGGGCCCACGTGCACTCACGCGTTCGGGTTCGATATTTCCGAAATACCGAGCTTACGTCGCGACGTTAATTAAATCGAATAATTGCGGCTAGCGAAATTATTATTTACGTCGCTAACGAATTAATTCTAAATTAACTCGTTTGCCCGAATTAAAATCTAATTTTAATTCCGCGTCGAAATCTAATTTCGTTTAATATATCGAATATATTAATTTACCGATTAATTCCAATTAATCGTTATCTCTCTCTAGACGATATTTTATCTTAGATAAAATATCTCCGTAATTAATCCTAGATTAATTTTCTCTCTCTTCTGTATAATCCCAGATTATTCAAGAGTGCGAGTTGTGCGTCATCGGTGGATTATCGGGAAGCGACCCATGAGATCCCCGGATAATCTGGCAGTAAATACGGTCGTCGGAGTATCCGAATCACGTACGTACCAAGTACTACGTTCTACCGATTTACGAGACAAGGTCGACTCCTAGCAAAGCACCAAGTCTTCCCAAGTTCTCCGGACATATTCATCAAAGAATATCTAGATCTGTATCAAGCGTAGTATACGATTGTATTGTGCATATCGGCCAAGTATCGGATAATCACGTGCTAGGGCTGGGGCTGGATAAGTGTCTGCCCCGTCCGAAACACAATCGGCTA
The DNA here is from genome assembly GCA_019454045.1 of Zanthoxylum bungeanum. Classification (NCBI taxonomy): domain Eukaryota; kingdom Viridiplantae; phylum Streptophyta; class Magnoliopsida; order Sapindales; family Rutaceae; genus Zanthoxylum; species Zanthoxylum bungeanum. The sequence continues at coordinate 19,331 of SKCR01049728.1, forward strand.
GGGATATTTAATGATTAATCCTTTGTGGACTGATACTGTCTCATATCATCTCAATCCAGGAACTAATCATAGGGACCTCTCTTCATTTATATATCTATGGTGATCTAATCACAAATGATGAGAGTGCAATTTCCTTATTACATAGTTAATTTGCTACAACAACACAATGATTTGTGCAAATAGTGACGCTATGGGTCATATTATCCAACAGTTTACTGTGGGTTGAAATGGGTTTAATTAAAGGCACTTTTAAGGCTAGGTAATGGTTTGGTGTCTTCCTTCATTCACTACCTTTCTATAAGGAAAAGCTGTGAAGGCACCTAGATAATCTTGTACTTGTAGCTTATTGTGATGGACTAATTTGGAGGACTAGTTGTTTATTCTTTTCACCAAGCGATAAGAGCCTAAGAGGCTTGGGTTTTTAAGAGAGTTCGCTCCGCCCTCCTTTGGGGAATCTACAACGGAAATCCATTGACAGTCAGTCACACACCATAACTCGTTGACACGTACCTTAATGTGTAAAAAATGTATGCTCACTTGGTCGCTCAGACCCTTTAGTGGGGAGACCTAGTTGTGGGAGATCCTTCGTCAACAAGAACCTTTGTCCGCACTCCCGTAAACCCACGTGTGAACCTTAGTCATAGAACTAGTAGAAATTATTTCTTTATGTTTTTGTTTTGGACCATCGTCATTTGGATCCAGTTGGACATTTTGTCATGAGGTATGGGCTTGTTAGGCCATTTAAACTGGGAAGAGTCTGTACTTTATGGTAATTGGGCCAAAAGCTTCTAAAATGTCGATGGGCCATTTTGAGTTTAGGTCTTTTATCATTTGAAGTTGTTTAGCCATGTTATCGCAAAAGTGTAAACATGTTGGGCCTTTTCAACTGGGACAAGTTTGCACCGCGCAATAGTATGGTTGAATACTTTAAAATGGTAATGGGCCGACTTATATATTCCATACATCGCACGCATCTCATGCATCTCATGCATTCACGCATCATGTTAACACTCGTGTCTTAAGAGCCATCATAGATATCCGTTGGGTTAGAAAATAAAAAGTTTGTCAATAAAGGTTTAGCAAACATGGATATCGGGGAAAAGAAAATCAAGAAACATAAAATTTTACGGCAAGGATAGAAAGACCATGGTGGGTCAAAAAAAAAAGAAAAAAAGATTGTTTTTTAAGTCCTTAATAGTTAGGCATAATTCCGATGATGAAATCATTTGCTTTAGGGTGAAATCTTAGAAACGAAACACTCCTGATGTGCTTTTATCTGATGCTTTGAGTAGTTGATCTATGTTAGACTCGTAAGCACTTAATTATGGGTTCTTAGCAGTGAAAACCTGAGTAGTTGGCAAGGTGAATAGTTAAAGAAATTGTAGGTCGGTGAATGACCGTTTGCTTAGATGTCTATCTTGATTTGCTTATGTTATGATGTGTGGTATGGTTGAAAATAAAAGAAAAGTCTCTAAGGAAAAAAATTTGAACACCTATAACCGATAAGCGTGAAGCTACCAATGGGCGAGTATTAGGACTACCATGAGGAGAAATGCTACCTTAAAGGGTAGGTGTGTTGAAAAGAAAAAAGAAAGAAAAAAAAAGAAAGAAGAAAAGAAAAGAAAAGAAAAAAAGAAGTTCAAAAATAAAGAAAAAAGAGAGAGAAAAAAGAGAAAGAAAACCATACCACATTGAGCACAGAAAAGCAACTGCAGGCATAATTGAGACATCTAGGTTGGTTTGACCCATCGATCCCGATTTTTGAAACGAAATCATGGAGTTGGCTTACTTAAGGATCAAGTTGTGAAAGAACCTTTGTACACACACACACTGTGAGTCTGGCTTAGATCATTTATTCAAAGACTTGGATTCGAGTTGCATCGAGTGTTTTGAAGGTTCTCTGGTTTCAATACTGGGCATTCTTTGAGGGCAATAATATGTGTAACTATTGGGACTATTCTGTAGCATGTGATATAATATGATGATGTATAATGCCATATCATGTGGTCCACCTTGACCTAATGTAAGCAGCGGAAAGCAGAAAGCTAAATTAAGACTAGGGGCGACTAGTCTACCACCCCGCGAATAAGGGATATAATGAGAACTTGAGCCATGAGACCAGATAGAACTGAGCAAATTACCGGAAGAGAACTGGCAGAAGGAAATTGCAAGAAGACCCATGGGGCGACCAAAGACAGTTATAGGCGAGAAGCACCGAAGAGCACAAGGAAGACCTAACCCATCAGAATAGGAAACATATTCATGCATGCATGCATACACGTCATATACATGCAATCTTTGTCTTGTTTTTATTCACAGGTTTTAAAGAAAATGAGAAAGCGGAAAATGCAAGCCAACCAAAAACAGCAACATAGCATCATCAGTTTTGGGAATGAATCCCAGGGCCGAGGCCCACACTATCAGCAGTTTGGGGAATGAATCCCAAGGTCGAGGCACACATCGTCAGAGTTTTGGAATGAATCCGTGAATGAATCCTAGGGGGCGAAGCCCGCATTATCAGCAGTCTTCGGGAATAAATCCCAGGTTCGAGGCCCATATTAGCATCAGTTTTGGGGATGAGTCCCAGGGTTGAGGCCTACATCAGCATCAATTTTAGGGATGAGACCCAGGGCCGAGGCCCACATCAGCATCAGTTTTGGGGATACATCCCAGGGTCGAGGCCCATATCAGTATCAGTTTAGGGCGATGCCCACATAAGTATCAGTTTGAGGGCGAGGCCCACGTAAGTATCAGTCTGAGGGTGAGGCCCACATCAGTATCAGTTAAGGGTTGAGGCCCACACATCATCAGTGTCATTTTTGGGATGTGTCCCAGGGTCGAGGCCCACATCAGCATTAATTTTAGGGATGAGTCCCAGGGCCGAGGCCCACATCAGCATCAGTTTTGGGGATACATCCCAGGGTCGAGGCCCACATCAGTATCAGTTTAGGGCGATGCCCACATAAGTATCAGTTTGAGGGCGAGGCCCACGTAAGTATCAGTCTGGGGGTGAGGCCCACATCAGTATCAGTTAAGGGTTGAGGCCCACACATCATCAGTGTCAGTTTTGGGATAGGTCCCAGGGTTGAGGCCCACATCAGTATCAGTTTTGGGGATGAGTCCCAGGGTTGAGGCCCACACATCATCAGAAAGCCGGGAATGGCACTCCGAAAATGGAGCACAGTTCGAGAGTGAAAAAGCCGGGAATGGCACTCCGAGAATGGAGCACAGTTTGAGAATGAAAAAGCCGGGAATGGCACTCCGAGAATGGAGTAAGGTTCAGGAATGAACAAGCCGGGAATGGCACTCCGAGAATGGAGCATGGTTCGGGAATGAACAAGCCGGGAATGGCATTCCGAGAATGGAGCAAGGTTCGGGAATGGACTACCTCACACAGTAACGGTTCGGGAATGGACCACCTCACAGCATGGTTCGAGAACGAACCATCACATCATCAGTATTAGTCTTGTCGGGTATGGCATTCTGGGGGCGAGACCCACATCATCATCAGTATTAGTCTTGCCGGGTATGGCACTCTGGGGACGAGGTCCACATCATCATTAATGTTGCCGAGTATGGCACTCTGGGGGAGAAGCCCACATCATTACTAGTATCAGTTTTTTCAGGTATGACACTCCGGGTATGGAGGTACAGCATCAGTTCTGCCAGGTATGGAGACATCAATATCAGTTTTGCCTGGTATGGCACTCCGGGTATGGAGGCACAATATCAGTTTTGCCAGGTACGGCACTCCGAGTATGGAGATATTACCGCGACACCTCGGGTATGGGGTTTAGCATGCCAGGTACGACACTTCAGGTATGGAGATATTTCAACGACGCCTCGGATATGGGGTTTGGCATGCCAGGTACGACACTTTGGGTATGGAGACATTTCAGTGACACCTCGGGTATGGGGTTTAGCTTGCCAGGTACGGCACTCCGGGTGTGGAGACATCTCTACGACATTCTAGGTATGGAGACGCAATCGTGACACCCTAGGTACGGGGTTTAGCATGCCAGGTGTGAGACTCCGAGTATAAAGACATCTCTACGACACTCTAGATATGGAGACGCAATCGTGACACCCTAGGTACGGGGTTTAGCACGCCATGTACGACACTCCGGGTATGGAGACATCTCTACGACATTCTAGGTATGGAGACGCAATCGTGACACCCTAGGTACGGGGTTTAGCATGCCAGGTGTGAGACTCCGAGTATAAAGACATCTCTACGACACTCTAGATATGGAGATGCAATCGCGGCACCCTAGGTAGGGGGTTTAGCACGCCATGTACGACACTCCAGGTATGGAGACATCTCTGCGACACTCTAGGTATGGAGACGCAATCGCGACACCCTAGGTACGAGGTTTAGCATGCCAGGTACGGCACTCAGACACAACTACGACACTCTAGGTATGGAGATGCAATCGTGACACCCTAGGTACGGGGTTTAGCACAATCAAATCATCTCAGAGCAACTGGCAAGTCAAGTGGCAGCTGGCGAGCCAGGTAAATGAAAATGCATTGCATGTACTTTGATAGGATTGTCATTGTCACACACTGCACAAGTCCCATCAAAGTGGGGGCGACTCTAGGCACTCTATTTTTGCATGTAAGTCCCGATGATGAGTCCCATATGAAGACATTACCTCTTTGATTGTAAAAGCCGCGGGAAACGAACGTCAGAAGGGAAAAGTCATGAATTGACCCTTTGTTGGGTTTAACTCGTTGGATTATCTTCGGGCTCGCTTGTTGGACCTCCGTTTCAAAGCACAACCTTAGCCCAAACCACCAAAGCCACACGCCCAAGGCCATTAAATCACATCCAAAAATATCCAACACATTAAACACATGATTAAAATCAAATTAAATCACCTTCCTAATTTAAATAAATCACATGCCTAAAATAAATAAATCAAATTAATTCACCTTCCTATTTAAATCAAATCATATCCCTAACTAAAAGAGAAGAAATCAAATTAAATCAAATCACTTCCCTAATTAAAAGATTTTTCCTTATCAAATACTAATTAAAAGATATCCCCTTAATTACAAAAATCCTTCTCCTTCTCAAATAAGGAAAGCCCCCATCCCTTTGCCTATAAAAAGAACCCTTCACCAACACATTAAACCTAGATCATTCACACATAATTCACACAAAAAAACACCAAGCAATTCATGCCAACACCTTCACAGCCTGCCCTTCACGAAAGCCACCTGCCCACGCACAAAGCCCCCCACTCACGTTGCTAACCCCACAACAACACGTAGCCAGCCTCAAAGCAGCCCTCACGTAGAAAACCTTACCTCACGCAATTGCCCTTCACGTTACTACCCATTCAATCAGCCACTACCCATACACTCGCGCCACAAGCCTTCATCCCACACGCCACATATCTCTCCACTCACGTGAAGTCCCCTTGCTCCACACTTCACTTCATGACAAGGCCACTGCCCTCCTCATTCTTCACTCCCTTCACACCAAGCCACACAATACCCTTCTCACTCAACACATCATCTCCATCCAACAGCCTGCCCCACTAACGCACACAGCAACGACAAACACATAGCCATTCACGCCTATTTTTCAACGCACGCACCTGACTCCTCCAACAACCTCTACTTTCAACGCATAAACTGCCCAGAATAACCCCTGGAAATTTCCACAAAATACCCCCAAAACTGCACCTAAAAACTGTTGAGTTTCAATCAAGTCCCAAGGATCATAAATCATGCATAAACGAGTTGAATACATATCAAAGGAGGTGCGGAATAACTCACATTGATCGGTAGAGATGCAACAAAGATGAACCAAATTCGCACTTCATGTTTCTGCCTCCCTCCAAGCTCGGCAGTGGCTTCCTCATGCAGTGGACTGCTCGGTTTTGGTGGTTTGCCTCCTCCATGTTCGGCCATTGATGACCTCCATTGAAGCTCCAAGCTTCAAGCTTTTCCATGCTCACAAACTCACTTCCCTATCACCTTAGGATAACTCTATGTGTGTGCTAGTACATAGATCTTGCAACAAGATCTTTGCTTCTCCATTTAATTCGGTGAAAACCAGAAAAAAGGATGAAGAAATCGGTCCAAGACCGAGAGAGAAGATGGAGAGGCTTTTTGGCTCCAAAAATGTGAAACCGTGAAGGAGAGAGAGTGTGAATTAATGAAAAATAAAAATTGTAATTGGCTTTATATATTTTCCCAAAATAATAAACCATTTACCTTTTTCCAATTTCAAAAAGGCAAAGCATTAAATGCTTGTCAATCAACACAAATCAACTCACATCAATCACTCAAATGTCACATCACTCAAAGTGACATGTGATTTGACGCTTGATGTGACTTGCGATTTTGACGCTTGATTTGACTTGCGTGCCGCACTCGAATTCGAAATGTGAATGCGCTCGCAAACAATCCCGGGCTCGGGTTCGCTAATTCCAAATTAACGAATTTTCCGTCGCGTCGTAATTAAATGATTACGCCTAGCGAATTCACTATTCACGTCGCTAACGAATTAATTCTAAATTAATTCGTTAGCCCGAATTAAAATCTAATTTCAATTCCGCGTCGAAATCTAATTTCGTTATAATATATCGAATATATTAATTTATCGATTAATTCCAAATTAATCGTTCTCTCTCTTTAACGATATTTTATCCGAGATAAAATATCTCCGTAATTAATCCCAGATTAATTTTCTCTCTCATCGAATTAATCCCAGATTAATTAAAGTGCGAGTCATACGTCATCGGTGAATCTTCAGGAAGCGACCCATGAGATCTCTGGATATGTTGGCAGTAAATACGGTCGTCGGACTATCCGAACACGTAAGTACCTCGTACTACGTTTATACCGATTTAAAAGACAAGGTTGGCTTCTAGCAAAGCGCCATGCCTACCCAATTCTCCAGAAATATTCTTACAGGAATATATAGATCTGTATCAAGCGTAGTATACCGTAGTATTGTGTATATTGGCCCAGTATCGGATAGTCACGTGCTAGGGCTGGGGCTGGATAAGTGTCTGCCCCGTCCGAAGCACATGTCGGATGTCTGGTAACTAGTCTCTATAATCGGATATGCATGACCTAGTCATAACATCTCGATGGTTGCGCAACACTTAAGAGCACTAATACCGTATCCTGTCTGACATCATCTCTGTTGGATGATATGACCCATAGCGTCACTATTTGCACAGATCATTGTGTTGTTGTAGCAAATTAACTATGTAATAAGGAAATTGCACTCTCATCGTTTGTGATTAGATCACCATAGATATATAAATGAAGAGAGGTCCCTATGATTAGTTCCTGGATTGAGATGATATGAGACAGTATCAGTCCACGAAGGATTAATCATTAAATATCCCTAGCCGTAGTATTATCGAGACTGGACATCGATAATGCGGAATAGGCTAGTATTGCACTTGTGCGTGTTGTGAGGGCACAACGGCATAGTTCTCATATATATATAAGTATTGGATACTTGTGCAAGTGCGATAGGAGGTCGTGTTTCAACGATGGTACGGGAAACAGCTTCGCTCTGGATAGACCCCTCGGAATCCCATTGGTATTATGAATATGTGTCTATGGGAGGCCGAAATCAAGGTAGGTGTGTATAGTCTTAACCTGAGACTTACATCGCTAATGCTTACGACAATCGATATACTTTAGTTGAGGTCGTGTCACTCCAGTCGTAATGGAGATGATGTCACGCAGGATACGGTATTAGTGCTCTTAAAGTGATGCGCATCCAATCGTGATATTATGGCCAGGTCATGAATATCCGATTATAGAGACTAGTTACCAGACATCCGATATGTGTTTCGGACGGGGCAGACACTTATCCAGCCCCAGCCCTAGCACGTGATTATCCGATACTGGGCCGATATGCACAATACAATTAGTATACTACGCTTGATACAGATCTAGATATTCTTTGATGAATATGTCCGGAGAACTTGGGAAGACTTGGTGCTTTGCTAGGAGTCGACCTTGTCTCGTAAATCGGTAGAATGTAGTACTTGGTACGTACGTGATTCGGACACTCCGACAACCGTATTTACTGCCAGATTATCCGGGGATCTCATGGGTCGATTCCCGATAATCCACCGATGACGCACAACTCGCACTCTTGAATAATCTGGGATTATAAAGAAGAGAGAGAGAAAATTAATCTAGGATTAATAACGGAGATATTTTATCCGGGATAAAATGTCGTCTAAAGAGAGAGAACGATTAATTCAGAATTAATCGATGTATTAATATATTCGATATATTAGACGAAATTAGATTTCGACGCGGAATTAAAATTAGATTTTAATTCGGGCAAACGAGTTAATTTAGAATTAATTCGTTAGCGACGTAAATAATAATTTCGGTAGCCGCAATTATTCGATTGAATTAACGTCGCGACGTAAGCTCGGTATTTCGGAAATATCGAACCCGAACGCGTGAGTGCACGTGGGCCCACTTTCATTTGGAAACGTGTGGGGCCCACATGACACATGTCATTCTAATGCTTTGCATGTAGATAGTGTACAATGCACTCAATGTTATTGCATGTAGATAGTGTACATTGCACTCAATATCAATGCATGGAAATTGAGTGTTTGACACTCTAAGCCATTGCATGTTTTGTGTCATAATTTTATTATTAATTTAATGAATATTATGGCATAAATATAAATTGATTTTTGGTAAATCATTTTAATAAAAACACAAAACTTCTTCTCTCTCAATTTCTCTCTTCTCCTCACGCCAAACACAAAGTGTGGACTGTTTTCTTGACTGGTTTGGGCGTGACAATAGGGAAGCAAGAGTTGGGTTTTCATGGTGAAAACCGCAAGTGCTAGCACACTACGAGTCTTGCGAAGGTGGTAGGGAGGTTCACCCATGAGGCGGGACTCATCCGACGGAGTTTGGAGCTTCGTTTTGAGACCCGAAACTGCCAAGACAGTGAGCATGGACTGCTGCAGTGGGCTTACAAAGGCAGTACGTTTTTGGGCATGATTCATCTTCAAATCGACATAACCGATCAATGTAAGTATTCCGCTATCTTCGTTGATGTATTCACGCATTATTTCATGTCTTGATTTGATCTTGGGACCTTAGAATAAACCAACAATGGCATCATGAGCTAATGTTGCAAGCATGAAATTTGTAGGGCTTAAAATTTGGGTAAATGTTTGTTGAGCATGATTTGAATAAATTGCTTGTTTGAGTATGCTTATAACATGTTTAAATTCATTTTGGTTGGACTAATTTGATGAAAAATGATTTGGAATTATTTTCCCCCCAAATTTTGCATCTTGGCCGAATATGTGACTAATATTGGGTATTTTGATTTTAAGCATGATTTGGTTAAATTGATTAATTGAGCATGTTTAAATGATCTTTAATTGAAGATTGATTTGATCAATTTCAACAAAATGTGATTGGATCAATTTTGCCCAAATTGGAAGTGTTGGCCGAATGTGTGATGTGTTTGGAAACTTGGAATTTTTTCATTTTAATTCATTGGATGAGTTATAATGATAAAGGATGATGTTAATTTAAGATTGAATTGGATTTAATTTAAATTGTACAAAAACCCTAAATTCCTTATGTTGGCCGAATCTATAATGCCCTAATGTCTTGGTGTTTTTGGTTTTGTGACATTGGATGTGTATGAAATCAAATCGGATGGTGATTTGATGTCGATTGTAGGTTCGATTGGATCGAAACCAAATCGGACACAAAATCCCTTCCTTGGCCGAGAGCATTGAAGCATGTAAATGGATTTGATTTTTCATTATGTGTGTTTGACATGTGATAATGAATTGAATATGATTAATAAGACTAATTTGGTGTTTTTAAAATGTTGATTTAGTTGATTAATCATATATGCACTTTTGGTAATTAAATTGTGAAAATTGGATTTTTGGATTTAATTAATTGGGCCTAATTTTGGAAATTAGAATTTAAAATTGTAATTGGGCCTATTGGGCTTGATTTATCAAGTTTGGTTTAGGCCAAGTGGATTGGATCCAATTGGGCCCAAAACCTTAACCATAAAGCCCAATTGCGGCTAATGAACCTTTTATGTTCAATTGGGCCCAATGGGCCAAGATTGATTTATGGGCTTATGGGGTAAATCCCGGATTGGACTTTGGTTATCGGTTTGACCCGAGTTGACCAAAAGTCCACGCCTTAAGAAATCAATCAAAAGCCCATTGGACTTTAATTGAATTGACGTTGGACGTTAATCGGTCTTTGAGACGCGTTACGATTAGATTTGGAATTTAAATCGTAAAAGGTTTATTAAATAAAAGTGTAATATTTAATTTTGAATTGAATAGTGAATTAGTATTAAATACATGTTAAATTAGATTTAATGATGTAGTTTAATTTAATTCATGAATTCGTACTTTGAGTACTTATTCGCAAAAACGAGTTTGACTCGAACAAAATCAAATCGTTGTTTGAACATTGGATGATCACTTAATTATCAGATTATTAATTTGATTAGATTGATTGATAACATGCTTATGTGTGTGAATACGTGGTTGTGTTGAATGAATAATGTATATCGGATGGATATTAGTCGGGTGGGCAATTTTAGAAATTGTTGTAATAAATTCGATTTATTAAATTGGACCTGCGTGTCCAGCCTTATCACCTTCTTTCTCTTTGTATTCTCTTCTCACCTATTCCCCTCTATATATATGAGGTTTCTTTAGAAGTGTAGTGTAACGGGTAGAAGTAGTACAAGTGCTAGCAATGTCTTAATACTCTTTCCTGTTTGTTTTTCTACTTCGTGTCGAAACTCTTTGAATTTCTCAAAAGTTTCCGACTTGTGTCTCATTAGATACACATAACCATAACGAGATGCATCATCCGTAAAGGTTACGAAGTAATGATATCCACCTCTAGCCTGGCTAGACATGGGCCCACATACGTCGCTATGAACGAGGGCTAACAGTTCTGTGGCACGTTCACCTTTACCACTAAAAGGTGTTTTAGGCATTTTGCCTAAAAGACAAGATTCGCAGACATCATATGAATTAAGATCAAATCCGTCCAAGTACCCACTCTTCGAAAGTGTGGATATGCGAGTCTTGTTAATGTGTCCTAGACGATAATGCCACATGTAAGCTTCATCTTTTAGATTACTCTTTTTGAGCCTTTTGTTTGTTATTTTATGTTTATGAGATTCATTTATATTCAAAATATAAAGGCCATTATTTACTACAGCAGTGTAAATTTCTGCATCATTTTTATATAAATAACACCCAGTGTTTCTAAATACAAAAGTGTACCCATGCTGGGTTAACAAAGATACAGATATGATATTCCTAGTCAAACTAGGTATATAATAACAGTTCAAAAGTTTAAGCATATGCCCCGAGGGCAATTCCAAAACAAAAGTCCCTACAGCAAAAACAACAACTGGAGTTCCGTTTCCGACTCGTAGATCAACCTCCCCTGAAGTCAGCATCCTGCTATCCTGCAGATCCTGAAAATCAGTACATATATGAGCAGCACAACCAGAATCAAAAATCCAATTTTTAAAACTAGAAGTAGTCATATTTATCTCAATAACAAACATACCAGAGGCTAGTGCCTTGCCTGCCTTGATATCCTCCCTTTGTCCCTTGCCCATTCGGCAGTCACATTTCCAGTGACCCTTCTTGCCGCAGTTGAGGCAGACATTTTGAGATTTGTCCCTTGGCTTCCCAGAAGCTTTTGTCAACTTGCCTTTGCCCTTTTTCTTATGTTTCTTCTTCCTCACCCCTCCAGTAGCTTTGGGCCCAGCCTTTGGCCTCTGAGAGATCGATGCAAAGTGCGCCTCGCGCTTGCCCCCTTTTTGGAGTTCCTTTTCAGACTCCTTCAAGATGGATAACAGCTCTCCAAGAGTGTCATCCGTATCCATCAACTTATAGTTGATTATGATTTGTCTCCAAGTATCAGGAAGTGACTGTAAGATCAAATCTATGGTCAGCTCAGCCTCCAAGACTATTCCCATATTGGCCAACTCATCAATATCGGCGATCATTTGAGCCCCGTGGGCCTCAACTGATGCGCCTTCAGTCATTCGGGCGCGGAAGAGTTTCTTCACCAACTCGTACCTTTCCATCCGCTTGTTGGAGCGGTGGAGATCTTGCAGTCTAGCCATCATACTATAAGGATCCAAGTCCCTATTGTGGCGACGAAAGTGCTGAGTCATCGAAGCTAACATAATAGCCTGAGCTGTGTCACAATCATTGCTGTGAGTTTTCCATAACTCCAGCTCAAGTGGGTCAGTGGGCTTAGGCGGGAGAGGTGTTTGTACAGTGTACAACATCCTCTCAGCCCCAAGGACTATCCTCAGGTTCATTTCCCAATCAGCGAAGTTTGTGCCCTTAAAGACATTGTCACCCATGATGATGTCTCAGACATTTACCTTGCTTGCCATCTCAACTACGATAGTCCAACTATCTAGTTAACGATAAAATGGGTACAGTCAAACTGTTACAAGAAAAAATAACAATGAATTAGTCCAACTAATTTTAATTAATTAAACGAAATAATTTTGAAAGACGCGTATGGCTAAGTATTTGAATGAAATTGCAAATTCAATACTAGGCTCCCACTATTTTTATCAAGTCTCTAACCCTCTGTTGAGAACTCGGGAAATCCTATTTCCTAGTGGGCTAGGATCCCGTTAAATAACACACAACCTTGACTTTGGCCAACAAGCTGTATGCTATTTAACTAGGTAGATCTCAAAGATCAATTGGATCCCATCCAATTCTTAGATCCGGTTAGGTGGACATCCAAGTCCAAAACATATGTATATTCACTTATGTCAATGTATCTAATACATTTTCCTAACCATATCCTCCGAACCATCTAGGCCTTGGCTTTGGCACAACAAACCTAATGATTCCGGTTAAGCGGGACCCATTGACAAGGAAAGTTTCGTAATCAATGTCGTTGGACAAGAAGTGATCTTGACTTTGGCCAACAAATCACAACTTGGACAAGACACCGATGTGGAACAAAACTCTCATGATTCAAGTACATCCTCAATTGACAAAGGTCTTGACTTTGGCCAACAAACCAATGCCAATTTTGGATCTTGAACAAGAATCATTCAATGAAGGATAATTGCTTAATATAAATTGAGGGATTTTGCGTAATTGGCAACCAATTTATTATCTTTGTTAGGTCTCATCATCATACACCCTTAAGCATGCTTCTAAAACATCATAAAGTGCATAAAGTAAATTAATAGTGATATACGGATGGATATATAAAACAACTTGTTCCTAGAACAAATCACTCCCTTTCACTCCCAGCTAGCAATATTCTACTTCTACCCAATTACATAATACAATAAGAGAAACCTCATTTACATTGAGGGGAATTAGGTGAGAAGAGAATACAAAGAGATAAAAGAGATAAGGCTGGACACGCAGGTCCAATTTATAAATTCTAAATTTACAATAATTTCTAAAATTACCCTTTCCCTTCTAATATCCATCCGCTATACACTATTCATTCATCACATACATGTATATTCATTCAAGACATGCTATACAACCAATCAAATCCAATTAATTAGTCTTTGTTTAAGTGATCATCCAATGTTCAATCAACGGTTTGATTTTGCGCGAGTCCAACTCGTTTGAGAATAAGTACATAAGGTACGAATTCATGAATTATATCGAACTACCCGTTAAATCCAATTTAAGTCGCATTCATTATTAATTCAATTTATTTAATTCCAAATTAAATGTTTACACTTTTAATGTGCTTTTAAAGATTAGATTCTAAATCTTATCAAATTGGGTCTCCAAGCCCAACTAACATCCAATGTGTGTTTAATTAAAGTCCGATGGGCTTTCAATTGATTTATAAAGGCTTGGGCTTTGGTCAATGTGGGTCAAACCCAATTACCAAGCCCAAATAAGGAATCACCCTTAAGTGCCATAAAATCAATTTCAAGCCCATAAGGCCCAATTAAACATAAAAGCCCATTAATTAAATTTTAACATTCCAAATTTTAAAATTCAATTGATTAAAGTGTAATTGCATGATTAATTCATTAAACCAAATATTTCAAAAATACCAATTTAATTTATTAATCATCAATTGTTCAAAACACTTGTCTAACATTTATTTGAACAAAAAATCAAGTCCTTTAACATGTCATGTTGTATTCGGCCAAGAGGGATTTTTGCGGTTCGATTTGTTTTTCAATCCAATTGAATTACTAATCTATATCCTGTATGGATTTTAAGTCATCTAATGAACTTGAAAGCAAAAAATCCAATTAAGTGAAAAGACCTCCATTTTCGGTCAAAGCAACAATTTTGGGGAAAAAATCATCCAATGTATTTTTCTCAAAATTGATCATGTATTACATCAAATATCATACATATAAGCATACTCAAATCATCTAATGAACTTGTGCATGCAAAATACCAAACCAGTAAAATGACCTACACATTCGGCTAAGGCATCAATTTTGGGGAAAAATTATCCAATGCATTTTTCTCAAAATTGATCATGTATTATATCAAATATCATACATATAAGCATACTCAAATCATCTAATGAACTTGTGCATGCAAAATACCAAACCAGTAAAATGACCTATACATTCGGCCAAGGCATCAATTTTGGGGAAAAATCATCCAATGCATTTTTCTCAAAATTGATCATGTATTATATCAAATATCATACATATAAGCATACTCAAATCATCTAATGAACTTGTGCATGCAAAATATTCAACTTAGTGGAAGTACCTCACATTCGGCCAAAGCAACATTTTGGGGAAAAATCATCCAATGCATTATTCTCAAAATTGATCATGTATTATATCAAATATCATACATATAATCATGCTTAAGTCATCAAATAAACTTGTGCATGAAAAATTTCAAACCAATGGAAGCACCTCCACATTCGGCCAAGACAACCACTTTGGGGAAAAATCATCCAATGCATTTTTCTTAAAATTGATCATGTAATATATCATATAACATACATATAAGCATACTATAGCATCCAATTTAACAAGAACATGCATCAATCAATTTTCCCCAAATTAACCCTAATGTATTTCATGCTTAAACATGGCTCCATGATACCATTGTTGGTTTCTATAATTAGTCCCAAAGAAAGATTAAGCCATAGAAATACATATAACATACATGCAAAGCTAGAAACATGGCGGAATCATACTTACTAAGCTTTGTGACGAAAATGGTGAAGACAATCCTTGAGTCTTCAATGGTGGAAGTTTCGGCCAAGATGAAGAGGAAGAGAAGCTCCAAGTCTTCAGGTGTTCCAAGCTCCAAGGTTGTTTCCCTATCACCTCTTTTGATCCTTGCTTGTGCTAGCAAAAATGGAGAATGAAAAACAATTTTTCTGCCCTTCAATGAAGCTCACGGCGTGAGCAAAGGAAGAAGAGGAGAGTGAGACTTTTCAATTTTGTTCTCTCTCGTTTCCAAAACCGTGAGTGACAAATGAAAAGCAAAATGAATTGATATCAAATACCAAATGAATTTTTTAATCAAAAAACCCTTCAAAAACCGTGAAAGGTTTTTCCCTCCAAAGGAAAATTCATCATTTGCCATCATTATCTCACATTGAGAATAGAGACAATGTATCATCCCTTAAAGGTGACTAGATACATCCATCATCTATTCGTATCAAGTAATGAGATATCGCGATGTGATTTGCGGATTCCACCCGTTTCAAAATACGAATGTGTCCGCAAACACTTTCGGGCCCAAATTCGCTAATTCCGAATTAACGAATTTCCGTCGCGACGAGAATTAAATAATTACGCCTAGCAGAATTATTATTCAGATCGCTAACGAATTAATTCTAAATTAATTCGTTTGCCCGAATTAAAATCCGATTTTAATTCCGCGTCGAAATTTGATTTCGTTTAATAATATATCGAATATATTATTTTATCGATTAATTCCAAATTAATCGATATCTCTCTCTCTCTCCTAATAAGGCATTTTATCCAAGATAAAGTTTCTCCGCAATTAATCCAAGATTAATAAGTTCGAATCAAACATCATAGGTGAATCTTCAGGAAGCGACCCAAGAGATCTCCGGATATGTTGGCAGTAAATACGGTCGTTGGATAATCCAAACACGTACGTACCTCGTACTACGTTTTTACCGATTTACAAGACAAGGTTGGCTTCTAGCAAAGCGCCATGCCTACCCAATTCTCCAGAAATATTCTTACTGGAATATTAGATCTTTATCAAGCATAGTATACCGTAGTATTGCGTACATCGATCCAGTATCGGATGATCACATGTTAGGCCTGGGGCTGGAAATGTGTCTGCCCCGTACGAAACATATATCAGATATCAAACAACTAATTTCTTTAAATCGGACAATCCTGACCTGGTCATATTGTCCCGACGGTTGCAACCTTTTATAGAGTACTAGTTCTGTATCCATTGTGATTATCATCTCCATATGTCTGAAGTGATACTTCCATCTTGACATCACATCCAGTACACTACGATTCTCGATAAACCTAGAAGAGGCGTACACAGAACCGGTTAAAGCCCCGAACCACCACAACCAAAGTTTACCGATTGTCGCAAGTACTAGCGATGCAAGTCTCAGGTTAAGACCATATACACCTACCCTGATGCGGCCTACCATAGACACGCAGACATACTACCAATGGGATTCCGCGGGGTCTGTCCAGAGCGAAGCTGTTTTCCGTACCATCGGTAAAACACAACCTCCTATGGCACTTGCATAAGTATCCAATACTTAAATATATGAGAACTATGCCGTTGTGCCATCACAACTCGCACAAGTGCAATACTAGTCTATTCCGCATTATCGATGTCCAATCTCGATAATACTCTGACTAGGGATATTTAATGATTAAACCTTTTATATTGATACTGTCTCATATCATCTCAATACGGAACTAATCATATGGACTTTTGCCATTAATATGTTAAAGTAAACAATTTTACAAAACGGCAAAAGGCAATTTCATTATCACATAGTTAATTTTGTACAATAATACAATATCATTTACAAAATAGTGACGCTATGGGTCATAATGTCTAACACATCCTCGGCATTAAGATTTACCATAATAGATCTAAGAGGTTGTTAGGACTTTCTCAATCTACATACATAGATATAGTTTTGAAAAGATTCAAAATGAGAGATTCCAAAAGAGGTAATTTAGCTGCTTGTCATGGAATCAAATTATCTAAGGAGCAATGTCTACATACTTCTTCAGATAGAGAGTGTATGAGTAGAATCCCTTATGCTTCAGCAATAGGATCGATCATATACCCCATGCTATGAACAAGACCTGATATCTCTTATGCTCTTAGCATAATGAGCAGGTATCAGGCAAATCCTGGTGAACAACACTAGGCATCTGTCAAAACAATCCTCAAGTATCTGAGAAGAACTAAGGATGTGTTTATGACATACAGAGATTGTTCTGAGATGAAAGTCATTGGTTACTGTGATGCGAGCTTTCAGACCGATAGGGATGACAGCAGATGACAAACACGATATCTGTTTACTTTAAATGACGATGCTGTAAGTTGGAAAAGCTTAAAGTAGTCAACTATAGCAGACTCCACCACTTAAGCCGAGTATATTGGAGCATCTGAGACAGCTAAAGAAGCAGTCTGGATAAAGAAGTTAATCCCGGAGCTGGAAGTGCTTCCCGTGATAAAGAATGGGATCACAATGTACTGTGACAACTCGGGCGCCATTGCTCAATTAAAGGAACCAAGGTCCTACCAAACATCCAAGCATGTACTCAGGCGATTTCATCTCCTCAGGGAGATTGTTGAGAGAAAAGAAGTTATTATAGAGAAAATACCCATAGAAGATAATCTTGCAGATTCTCTAAAGGGCTGACTCAACAAAAGCATGATAGGCACACCCGAGAGTATGGTGTCCAGATTTATACTAGTTGGCTATAGTACAAGTGTGAGATTGTTAAGGATATGTCCTATACCCAACTTGTGGATGAGCTATATATACATGTATTTGTAATATTTTCATTAATTAATAAAATAGAAATCTTTATTATACGTGCCTTATATAACTTATATGAATCATCAACACTGTAATAAATCTCTTGGAGTAATAAGACGATGGCTTCCACGCCTTATGAGAATCATTACTCTTAAATGTTCTTAGTCATAGTTTTGTGAATAATCTGGGCATTCACAAAGCGGAGAGACTAGCATGATGATATAATCCGCCCTTAAGTGGGGTAGCCGATCTCATAAGCTACTAGCGGAGATCCATCCGTTTGGTGTATCACTTGGATGCATGAGTTGCTCGTGTCCATCGAACTGACCGCTGAAAGTTTTCATATAAAGTGTTTATCCCATGTGTCTGTGAGAACTTTCTTGTATCGATTATATGACTAGTCCTTAGACTTAAGGTCTTTACAATCTTATGTGTGGATCAAATAACTTTGACATTCTCCTTCCCCGTTTCAAAAGATCCGGTCATAAGGGTATGATTGGGTCATTTGTTGAAACACATGAAGTTTGTAAAGATACAACAGAGAATCGCCACTCTCTCGGATAATATTTTCTTATAAGAGTAGTATTCCAGTTCGCGGGTTGATGTGTGTGATCAGTGCTTGAGACTGTGGCCACAGCGGAAGAATCATGTGAGATTCTTTGGTTAGCACGATTCATGACACTATCAACATCATACCTTTGACCATATGGGTAGACACTTTCCTTACCCTAGGTCAATAGGTGGGGATACAGTGAGGCGAAGGACCGTATCATATGTAAATCGCATACAGAATGGGTATATATATCTTTCCTTCTCATTTGGGGGCCTTGGCATGTTGTTAGATGTCAACCTTGGTCATTGAAATCGAACGACCATTAGATCGGAGGATAATTTATGTTCGATTAAATTATCACGATTCATTTCATGTCCAACTTGAGGGTAACACAAAAGGTCACACACAACAAAGTCGAAATCAATGGTTAACAGTGCACAGTACAAATATAACAGTATATATGATTGCTGTAGGAATTGTTCATAAATGGTTCAATGTGGTTAATTATTGAACGACCATCCGTTCATTACAAGTGGCATAAGTAAGGGACCATTCCGAACCCAACGGTTTGAGGTCTTCCCTTGCTAGGGGTGAGTGCGACCTTAATTCTTTGTCCCAGTTCACACTGGGTGGTGACTCCATTATTCTCCGGTTTAGTTCCTCCATGGGCTATTCCGTATTCCCGACTAGGCTGCGAGCCTAGAACAGCATGCGTCGCTAATTTCTGTGTCCTACAGTCTGGCGACTCCACTGGGAATAGAGAATCGGCCCCGAAATAATGTCTTGTAGTGATTGCGATTTGTGCTTTAGTTAACCGTGTCTACCGTGGGTTGAAAGGGGTTTAATCAAAGGAAATTTTAAGGCTAGGTAATGGTTTGGTGTCTTCCTTCATTCACTACCTTTCTATAAGGAAAAGTTGTGAAGGCACCTAGATAATCATGTACTTGTAGCTTATCGTGATGGACTAATTTGGAGGACTCGTTGTTCATTCCTGTCACCAAGCGATAAGAGCCTAAGAGGCTTGGGTTTTTAAGAGAGTTCGCTCTGCCCTCCCTTTGGGGAATCTACAACGGAAAATCCATTTGACAGTCAGTCACACACCATAACTCGTTGGCACGTACCTTAGTGTATAAAAAAGGTGTGCTCACTTGGTCGCTCGGACCCTTGAGTGGGGAAACCTAGTTGTGTGCAATCCTTCGTTGACGAGAGCCTTTGTCTATACCCCCATAAACCCGTATGTGAACCGTAGTTGTATGACCTATAGAAGCCACCCCTTTATGCTTTTAACAACCACATTGGGGGGGCCTAAAAAAAATAAAGAAAAAAACAAGAAAAAAAAGAGAAAAAAAGAAAAAAAAGAAGAAAAAAAGAAAAAAAAATGTTTGTTTTTAGTCCCTAATAGTTAGGCATAAGTCCGGTGATGACATTATTTAGTTTGGGGTGAAACCTTAGAAACGATAAGTGCGAGATGTACTCTCGTACAATATTTGGAGTAGTTGATCTCGGCTAGACTCACGAGCACTTAATTACGGGATCTTAGCAGTGGAAGCCTGAGTGGTCGGCAAGATGACTAGTTGAAGAGATGGCGGATCAGTGAATGACCGTTTGTCTGGATTTCCATCGTGGTTTACTTATGCTACGATATATGATATGGTTCGAAACTAAGAAAAGTCTCTGAAAAGAAAAAAGAAAAAATAGACCAACTATAACCGATAAACGTGAAGCTACCCATGGGTGAGTATTAGGACCAACATGAGGAGAAATGCTACCTTAAAGGGTAGGTGGTGTCGGAAAAAGAGAAAGAAAGAAAAAAAGAAAAAAAAGAAAAAAAGAAAGTTCAAAAGAAAAAAAAAGAGATGAAAGAAAGAAAGAAGAAAAACATATCATGTTGAGTACGAAGAAGTAATCACAGAGTATGATCAAGACATATAGGCTGGTTAGACCCACCGATCCAATTCTCGAAGAAAAAATCATCTGGTTGACTTACTTAAAGATTAAGCTGTGAAAGAGCCTTGGCACACACACTAGGAGTCTAGTACAGATAACTCATTCGGACGATCGGATTTGAGTGTATTAAGTACTTTGAAGGTTCTCTAGTTTCGACGTGAAGCATCTGTTGAGGACGAAAATATGTTTAGCTATCAGGATTATCTCGTGGGAGGCAGTACAGTATGAACCATAACATTGTTAGTATCAGTCTGGGGGCGAGGCCTACATCAGTATCAGTCTGGGGCGAGGCCCATATCAGTACCAGTTTGGGGCGAGGCCCACATAAGTTTCAGTTTGGGGGCGAGGCCCAAATCAGTATCAGTATAGGGGCGAGGCCCACATCAATACCAGTTTGGGGCGAGGCCCAAATCAGTATCAGTCTAGGGGTGAGGCCCACATCAGTATCAGTCTGGGGGCGAGGCCCATATCAGTATCATTCTGGGGGCGAGGCCCACATCAATACCAGTTGGGGGCGAGGCCCACATCAGTATCAATTTGGGGGCGAGACCCACATCATCATCGGTTTTGGGGATGAGTCCCATGGTCGAGGTCCCCATCATCAACAGTTTTGGAACGTCACATCAATGATCTACTTTGATCTAGTGCAAGAAGCGAAGAACAGAAAGCTAAGCCAAGACTAGGGGCAACCAGTCAACCACCCCTCGAATAAGGGATTTATCGATAACTTGAGCAATGAGACTAAAGAAAACTGAGCAATCACCAAGAGAGAATCGACAGAAAGGAACTACGAGCAGGCCCAAGGGGCGACCAAGACTTTTTCAGGCAAATGGCACCAAGGTGCACCAGGAAGGCCTAACTCATTGAAACATGAAACATATCAATGCATACATGCATATATATCACATACATGCAATTTTTGTTTTTTTTCGTTGGTTTGTAGTGGAAAAGATCATCTCATCAAGTAACGATTCAAAAATGGACCACCTCTCATCAAGTAATGGTTCCAAAATGGGCCACCTATCATCAAGTAACGGTTTAAAAATGAGCCACATTCTCGCACAGCACGAATCGAAAATGGATCACTACCACAACAAATGCCCAAAATGGCGCTCCAAAAATGGAGCACACACAACAAGATGCCGAAAATGGCACTCCAAAATGGAGCACACATGACAGATGACGAAAATGGCACTCTAAAAATGGAACACACACAACAGATGCCGAAAATGGCGCTCCAAAATGGAGCACACACAACAGATGCCGAAAATGGCACTCCAAAAAGGAGCACACACATTAGATGCCAAAAATGGCGCTCCAAAAATGGAGCACACACAACAAGATGCCGAAAATGGCACTCCAAAATGGAGCACACACGACAGATGCCGAAAATGGCACTCCAAAACTGGAACACACACAACAGATGCAGAAAATGGCACTCCAAAATGGAACACACACAACAGATGCCGAAAATGGCGCTCCAAAATGGAGCACACACAGTAGATGCCGAAAATGGCGCTCCAAAATGGAGCACAAACAATAGATGCCGAAAATGGCGCTCCAAAATGGAGCACGCACAACAGATGCCGAAAATGGCTCTCCAAAATGGAGCACGCACAACAGATGCCGGAAATGGCGCTCCAAAATGGAGCACCCACAACAGATGCCGAAAACGGCGCTTCAAAATGGAGCACACATAACAGATGCCGGAAATGGCGTTCCAAAATGGAGCGCACACATCAGACGATTAAAATGGCACTCCGAAAATGGAGCATAGTTCGAGAATGGACAACCACCAGTGACGCCTCAAAATGAGGTTTAGCATGCTGGAAATGGCGCTCCAAAAATGGAGCACAGTTCAAAAATCTCATCCCAGTAACAGTTCGGAAATGGACCAACTCTCATCAGTTCAGTCGGTAGTGATTCCTAGAGATCGCAACATCTTACAGGGATGAACCTTGGGGACGAAGCACCTCACCACCATATCAACTCAGTTCGAAGCAGCAGGCAAGTTAGGTGGCAGTTGGCGAGCCATGTAAGTAAAAATGCATTTTTGCATATAAGTCCCGATGATGAGTCTCACACTTCACAAGTCCCATCAAAGTGGGAGTGACTGTAGGCACTGTATTTTTGCATATAAGTCCTGATGATGAGTCTCACATGGAGGCACTACCTTTTAAGTTGTGGAAGTCACGGGAAACAGACGTCGGAAGGGAATAGTCGGAAATTGACATCTTATTGGATTTAATTCTCTTGTTTAGCTTCGGGTTTGCTTGTTGGACCTCCATTTTAAAACACATCATTGACCCGAACCCCCGCAAGACACACAGCAAGCCTACACACCACCAAACCATACACCAAACCCGCCAAAATAAGCCAAAGCCCACACCCAAGAGACCAAACCCCAAGCCCAAAGCCTTCCCAAAATAACCAAATCACACATTAAACACATGCTAAAATCAAGACAAATCACCTTCCATAATTAAAAGATACAAATCAAATCTCATCAAACACTTTCCTAATTCAAGTAAATCATATCCCTAATTAAAAGAGAAGAAATCAAATAAAATCAAATCACATCCCTAATTAAAAGATGTTTCCTTATCACACACTAATTAAAAATATCCCCCATAATTACACAAATCCTTTCCCTATTCGCACAAGGTAAATCCCAACATTTGCCTATAAAAAGAAGCCTACACCAACACATTCAACCCTGGCTCATTCATCATATTCACGGCACCTCTCAACAAAGCAAAACCCTAAATCCATCTCGGTCACTCTATCTCATTCACTCATTCAGGAGCCCATTCACTTTACACAGCAATAAAGCCATGGACGTATGACCAAATAGCCAAAGACCACACAAACCACGACATCGAACCCTTCACAGATCACGCTTCTCTTCACGCTGCTCTCACTGACAGGCCCTTCACGTCTTAAACACCTTCAATGAACGTCAGCCACTAACAGCCTTCACAGCAACCATCACGACCCTTCAACAATTCCCCACGTGAACAACTCCTACTCTTTCGCACAAAGAACACATTACACAGCCCCCACCGACTCCCCACTTCTCTCTCACGCCCAAAACACTCATTAGCCACACAATTCACTGCCCATTGACCACCCAAAGTCACGCCAAAAACAGCAACCTAAGCACCTAAACTGCACCAAATCAGCCCCTAAACTGTCCCGAAACTACATCCAGAAAACTGCCGCAAACAGTCGGTAAAAACTGCACTTAAATCACCAAAAATCTGCCCAGTGAAACTGCTTTCTGACTACCAAAAACTATCCAAAAAACCACCCCCCATTACCACAAAAATCATCTCAAAATAGTCCCGCATTACCGCAAAATAGTAAGCCAAAACCGTGACCAGAAATAGCCATAAAACAGATTAAAACAGCAGCCCAAACAGCGAAATAACGAAGGAAAACAACGAACCAGTAAACCAGAAAAGTTACGGAGCATCAACCCTTACGACGACCGCGAACGCACTTCCAATAGACGACTTAAGAGGTTAGACCTGAGGTCACCCTTTTCTTTGTTATCCTTTATTTTTTATTTATTTTATTATTTTATTTCGCATGAGTATTTTGGATTGGTGCATGATGTGATTTCCGGATGAACGAAATATGTATTCTCTCTTGTGGTATATTGGATGGAAACCCGGACGTAAATTCTGTAGATGAATCTGAATGGACGATATTGCGGTTTGCACTTGAGATATAATGCCACGTACCACTCGAGACACACACATATTTCGTTTCATCCAACCTTGTGTTTGAGCATGATTTAATCGTTAGTACGTTATTTATTTTTAAGCATGATTTAGTCGTTAGTATGTTATTTCTTTATGCATGATTTAGTTATTTTATTTCGCATTAGGAATTTAATTTACGTTTATGTTTAGGTTGTTATTTATTTTTCGTATTTGATAATTCAATATGCTCATGAGATTATTCTGTGTTATCGTGTGTTGCCGTTATGACGACTTACTTTTAAATCATGCAAACTTACATATAGGATTTATTTTTATGAATGCAAACTAGATATAGGTTACAATTGGGAATATATAATGCGTAGACTTGGTTAAATTATTGCATAAATCCGTTCATTTCAAGTGGCATAAGTAAGGGACCATTCCGAACCCAACGGTTTCAGGTCTTCCCTTGCGAGGGGTGAGTGCGGCCTTAAATCTTTGTCACAGTTCACACTAGGTGGCGACTCCATTATTCTCTGGTTTAGTTCCTCCGTGGGCTATTCCGTACTCCCGACTAGGCCGCGAGCCTAGAACAGCATGCATCACTGATTTTTGTGTCCTACAGTTTGGCGACTCCACTAGGGATAGAGAATCAGCCCCGAAATAATATCTTGTAGTGATTGCGATTTGTGCTTTAGTTAACCGTGTCTATCGTGGGTTGAAAGGGGTTTAATTAAAGGCACTTTTAAGGCTAGGTAATGGTTTGGTGTCTTCCTTCATTCACTACCTTTCTATAAGGAAAAGCTGTGAAGGCACCTAGATAATCATGTACTTGTAGATTATCGTGATGGACTAATTTGGAGGACTCGTTGTTTATTCCTGTCACCAAACGATAAAAGCCTAAGAGGCTTGGGTTTTTAAAAGAGTTTGCTCTGCCCTCCCTTTAGGGAATCTACAACGGGAAATCCATTTGACAGTCAGTCATGCACCATAACTCGTTGGCACGTACCTTAGTGTATAAAAAAGGTGCGCTCACTTGGTCACTCTGACCCTTGAGGGGGAGACCTAGTTGTGGGCAATTCTTCATCGACGAGAGCCTTTGTCTATACCCTATAAACCCGCATGTGAACCGTAGTTGTATGACCTATAGAAGCCACCCCTTTATGCTTTTGACAACCACATGCATATTATATCTCATGCATCGCACGTATTTCATGCATCTCATGCATACAAACATCATGTTAACCCTTGTGTCTTAAAAGCCATTATAGATATCCGTTGGGTTAGGGATAAAAGAAGACTCGTCAAGAAGAGTTTAGCAAACCTGGTGTAGGCATTGCATTTTTGCATGTGAAACCCGATGATGAGTCTCAGTTGGAGGCACTATCTTTTTAGTTAAGGATATTGTGGGAAACGGTCGTCGGAAGGGAATCGGTATTTCATTAGATCCTTGTTCATTTATTTAGCGTCAAGCTCACTTGTTGGACCTCCGTTTAGAGCACCTTTGGCCCAGAAAAACCCGCAAACCAACACAACACCTAGCCCACCAAGAGAGGCCCACACGCCCAAGGCCCTTAAAATACACCCAAATTAAATCAAATATTAATTAAATTAAAAATTGAATTAAATAAAATAATTAAACCATTTACCAATTAAATAAAACATAAAATATAATTATACCAAATTAAAATATTGTAACTTCCTAATCCAAAATATCATATACTAAATTAAAGAAATATCATGCCTAATTAAATCACTCATAACCAATTTAAAGATATTGACTTCCTAATCTAAACCAATATTATCTCCATAAAATCTTTGACTTTCTTTGCTCAACACAAAATCAAATCCCTTCCTTGTGAGACAATGAGAAGCCCTAGCCTTTCTCTATAAAAACAAAGCCAAACCAAGCCTCTCCCCCTCTCTCAATTCACGCCTAACTCTCTCTAATCTCTTACAATTCATGGCAATAGCACTATAACAAGTAAAGACTAATTCTCTTCATCTCATCCACTCACCAAGCCGAAACCAGCCCCATACAACAGCCCTCCATTACCGAAAATTACACCCCCATAAACACCTTAGATCACCGAAAAATATAGCCCCAAAACAGTCCTCACAAGTGCCAAAAATCACAGCCCCATACAGTCCCTAAAATCCTTAAAATAGTAATATAAAAAAACTACACTCTAAGCCTCCTTAAACAACCGAAAAAACACAGCCCTTGAACCTCTAAAAACACAGAAAAACAGTAGCTTTGAAGACCTGAAACAGTAACCAGAAAATACAGAGGAAACAGTAGCAAAACGGAGGTCAAACAGCAAGTAAAATAGCAAAACAGTGAGCTAAGACGCTAAACCAGTGAACCGTAGAAGTTGATGAGTTTTTACCCTTCCGATCTCCGTGAAAAGCAAGTCCGAAAATCGGCAAAAAAGGTTAGACCTGAGGGTATTTTTCACACTCGTTTTCAATTTATTTTTATTATTTATTGAGTATTTTTCGCATGATTATTATGTTAAAATGCATGTTGTGGCCCTTTAGTAGATAAATATGAATGTATTACGAAATATTAAATGTTGTGGCCTTGGAATAAAATTAAAGATGTGTCAACTCTCTCGGTATATCGGATGGAAACTCGGACATAAATTTCATAGCTGATTCCGAATGGACGGTAGTATGATCTGTACTCGAGATACAAGTCCACGTACCGCTTGAGTAAAAGGCACCTTCTTTTGTTTTATGTTGCTTTGATTTATTTATTATTCGTCATTTAAATTCCGCATGTTACTTGTTTATGCATGATGCGATCGAGCACATGGGCTTAGTAAGTTGGATTAAAGGTCCCCTATTTGGAGGGGTTGAAACCCTTTACCACGATGCTTTGCCGCGCCGGTTGATGTGTGTTCGGTTGAATGTATGATATGTTCAATCGGGCATACTAAGTTTGATATTATTGTCTTTATTCTTTGTATGCATGATGCGATCGAGTGCATGGGCTTAGTAAGTCGGATTAAAGTTCCCCTATTTGGAGGGGTTAAAACCCTTTACCACGATGCTTTGCCGCGTCGGTTGATGTGTGTTCGGTTGAATGTAAGACATGTTCAATCGGGGATACTAAGTTTGATATTATTGTCTTTATTCTTTGTATGCATGATGTGATCGAGCGCATAGGCTTATTAAGTCGGATTAAAGGTCCCATATTTGGAGGGGTTAAAATCCTTTACCACGATGCTTCACCGCACCGATTAATATATATTCGGTTGAATGTAAGATGTTTTCAATCGGGTATACGAAGTACGATGTATTGTCTTTATTTTTATGTGCATGATGTGATCGAGCGCATGGGCTTAGTAAGTTGGATTAAAGGTCCCCTATTTGGAGGGGTTGAAACCATTTACCACGATGGTTTTTCGCGCCGATTGGTGTATACTCAATTGGATGAGAGATGAGTTCAATCGGATACGTGAGGTCCCACATTGTGGATTTGTTTGTCTATTAATGTGTTGCATGCATCAGGTCTGGTTCCGTTCGAACGCATTCTCAAACGCCACACGAACGTGAACCTTCTGTTTACTATTCGAACGCGTTCTCGAATGCTACGCAAACACGCATGCATTTTCTTAGTTTCATCATGCATCAGGTCTGGTTCCATTCGAATGCATTCTCAAACGCTATACGACTGCGAACTTTCTGTTTACCATTCGAATGCGTTCTCAAACACTACGCGAACGCCCATGCATTTTCTTAGTGTTTCATGCATCAGGTCTGGCTCCGTTTGAACGCGTTCTCGAATGCTATACGAACACAAACCTTCTGTTTACCGTTCGAATGCTTTCTCGAATGCTACGTGAATGCGTACCCACTGAACTGAGTCATTTCATCAGATTTCGTACATAATTGTTCCTAGTAGCTATCCCTTCGTATGATGAACCTGATTGCTTCTCTGTATTATGCAAGATTGTGTAGGTGTCGTTCATCCGTATTCCCCACATGTATGAGTACAATGTGTTTAACGTATTACAATTCATATATCTATGTCATGAAAGCATTTGAGTATTATTTCTTATGGTATATCAGATGGAAACCAGGACATAAATTCCGTAGCCGATTCCGAATGGAAGGTAGTGCGTTCTGTACTTGTGATACAATTACACGTACCACTTGGAAAAGTGCTCACATGTGTGTTTGTGTCCATATTAGTTATCTTCTTTTACACCACGCCATAGCATGCTTACTTTAATGCCTAATTGTTGGATAATATGACCCATAGCGTCACTATTTGTACAGATCACGGTGTTGTTGTACAAATTAACTATGTGACAAGGAAATTGCACTCTCATCATTTGTGATTAAATCACCATAAATGTATAAATGAAGAGAGGTCCATATGATTAGTTCTTGGATTGAGATGATATGAGACAGTATCAATCCCCGAAGGATTAATCATTAAATATCCCTAGCCGGAGTATTATCGAGACTGGACATCGATAATGAGGAATAGGCTAGTATTGCACTTGTGTGCGTTGTGAGGGCACAACGGCATAGTTCTCATATATATAAGTATTGGATACTTATGCAAGTGCGATAGGAGGTCGTGTTTCACCGATGGTACGGGAACAGCTTCGCTCTGGATAGACCCCTCGGAATCCCATTGGTATTATGACTATGTGTCTATGGGAGGCCGAAATCAAGGTAGGTGTGTATAGTCTTAACCTGAGACTTACATCGCTAATACTTACGATAATCGATAGACTTTGGCCTTGGTGGTACAGGGCTTTAACCGGTTCTGCGTACACCACTTCTGGGTTTATCAGAGAGTCGTAGTGTATTGGGTGTGATGTCAAGACGGAAGTATCACTTCAGTCATATTGGAGATGATGTCACGCAGGATACGGTACTAGTGCTCTTAAGTGTTGCGCAACCATCAGGATGTTATGACTAGGTCAAGCATATCCGATTATAGAGACTAGTTACCAGACTTCCGACATGTGCTTCGGACGGGGCAGACACTTATCCAGCCCCAGCCCTAGCACGTGACTATCTGATACTGGGCCGATATGCACAATACTACGGTATACTACGCTTGATACAGATCTATATATTCCTGTAAGAATATTTCTGGAGAATTGGGTAGGCATGGCGCTTTGCTAGAAGCCAACCTTGTCTTGTAAATCGGTATAAACGTAGTACGACGTACTTACGTGTTCGGATAATCCGACGACCGTATTTACTGCCAACATATCCGAAGATCTCATGGGTCGCTTCCTGAAGATTCACCGATGATGTATAACTCGCACTTTAATTAATCTAGGATTAATTAGAAGAGAGAGAAAATTAATCTGGGATTAATGGCGGAGATATTTTATCTGGGATAAAATATTAATTAAAGAGAGAGAAAGATTAATTTCGAATTCGAGTGCGGCACGCAAGTCACATCAAGCGTCAAATCGCTAGTCGCATCAATTGTCAAATCACTTGTCACTTTGAGTGATGTGACATGACATGTTGTCACTTTAATAAAGTGACTTGATGTGATAGGTAAAAGTGATGGGTAAAAGTGAAAACATTGATGATTGTTGAGTTATTGGTTGCATAAAAACGAATTAGGGTTCTTGAGCAAAATTTGGGGCTTTTTGATTTAAGCATGATTTTGACAAATTGTTTGTTTAAGAATGCTTGTATATGAATTAATTAGAGTTATATGTAATCAATTTAATGAAAAATTAAT
The DNA here is from genome assembly GCA_019454045.1 of Zanthoxylum bungeanum. Taxonomy (NCBI): domain Eukaryota; kingdom Viridiplantae; phylum Streptophyta; class Magnoliopsida; order Sapindales; family Rutaceae; genus Zanthoxylum; species Zanthoxylum bungeanum. Next base: position 49,302 of record SKCR01049728.1, read on the forward strand.
TGGATTGATTTCCCCCCAATTGCTTAATGTTGGCCAAAACTTTAATTTGGGTAAACTCAATTTGAGCATCAAATTAAAATTGTTTAGTATAGTATGCTTGAATGAGGTTGAATTGATGTTGTGCATAATCAATTTCATGAATTTGGTTGGATCCATTTTTCCCTAAATTTTGGGCATGACAATTTGGGTAAACTTGATTTTGAGCATGTTTAATGAAATTGGATGATTTAGAATGCTTGAATGTTGTTTAATTGATGATTGATTAGACCAATTTGATGAAAAGTGTTTGGAACAATTTTCCCCAATTTGCTTGTGATGGCCGAATTTGGCAAGTGCCCTAATGTCTTGTCTTTTTGATTTTTTGTTCATTGGATGACTTAGAAATCATTTGGGGATGTTGAATTTATGTTTGATTGGGTTCAATTGGATTGAATTTGATTGGGCATAATTTCCCTCTTTGGCCGAGACTTTAGCATGTATAAATTGGTTTTGATTTTGATTTAATTATGTTGGACATGATTAATTGATGTTAAGCATGATTAATTGGACAAATTTCATGTTTTGGAAACTTTGATTTGGGTAATTAATAATGCTATACACTTTAGGTAATTTATTGGAAAATTTGGTATTTTTTGAAATTAATTATTGGGCTTAAAATTGGATTTAGGCTTTAAGTTGTTATTGGGTTTATTGGACTTTGTTGTACAAAGTTGGTTTAGGCCAAAATTGGTTGGATCCAATTAGGCCCAAAACCGCTTCCAAAAGGCCCAAATGCGACTAATGAACCTTTAACGTTTAATTGGGCCTAATGGGCCTAAATTAATTTATGGGCTTATGGGGTAACTCCCGGATTGGACTTTGGTTACGGTTTTGACCCGAGTTGACCAAAAGTCCACGCCTCAAGAATTAATTAAAAGCCCATTGGACTTTAATTAAATTAATATTGGATATTAATCGGGCTTTGAGACCCGTAACGATTAATTTGGAATTTAAGTCGTAAAGGTTTATTTTATAAAGTGTAATATTTAATTTAGAATTAAATAATGAATTAGAATTAAATACGTATTAAATTGGATTTAATTATGTAATTTAATTTATTCGTAGAATCGTACTTTGAGTACGTGTTCGCAATACGAGTTTGACTCGAACAAAATCAATCTTTGTTTAAAACATTGGATGATCACTAATTATCAAGATTAATTAATTGATTGATTGATTGATAACATGCTTGTATGAATACATGGTTGTGATGTTTGAATAATGTATATCGATGGATATTAGTCGGGTGGGGCGATTTTGGAATTGTAATAAATTTGATTTATTAATTGGACCTGCGAGTCCAGCCTTATCTCCTATTCTTTGTATTCTCTTCTCACCTATTCCCCTCTATGTATATGAGGTTTCTTAGAAGTGTAGTGTAACGGGTAGAAGAAATATTTGTGCTAGCGGGAGAGAGAAAGTGAGAGATTTGATCTAGGATCAATGTAAAATATCCCCGCATATCATTATTATTTTACATATGAGCTTTATTATGTGTTTAGAATGCATGTTTAAGGGTGTATGATGATGAGACCTTAACAAAGCTAATAAATTGGTTGCCAATTTGCACGCGAAAACCCTCGTTAAATATCAAGCGTTTATTTTCCTTCCATTGAGTGATTCTTACTCAAGATCCTAGATTGGCATGGGTTTGTTGCCAAAGTCAAGCCCTTGTCCGTCAAAGATGTGTTTTAATCACGAGGCTTTGTTCCATATCGGTGTCGTGTCCAAGTTGTGGTTTGTTGGCCAAAGTCAAGACCACTTCTTGTCCATAGACATTGATTACGAAGCTTCCATGTCAATGGGTCCGCGCTTGACTGGGATCACTAGGTTTGTTGTGCCAAAGCCAAGGCCTAGTTGATTCAGAGGAAAAAGGTTAGATATACATTCGATGTATAGGCATATATAAGATATATGTTGGGACTTGGATGTCCACCTACTGGATCTAGAAGTTGGATGAGATCCAATTGATCTTCGAGATCTACCTAGTTAATTATCATACAATTTGTTGGCCAAAGTCAAGATTGTGTGATATTAACGGGATCCTAGCCCACTAGGAAACACGGTTTCCCAAGTACTCGACAGAGGGTTAGAGGCTCGACGAAAAATAGTGGGATGAAGAATTGAATTTGCAATACTCGTTCAAGTACTCGCCATACGCGCTCATTCAAATTATTTCGTCGTAATATTTAAATTGTTTTAATAAACAGTTGGACTGTATTATACTTGATTATATATAATTGGATTATATAATCAATATATTTGAATTAATTAATTTCTGTTTACAGTTGATTTTATAATTGGATTATAGTAATCAATGTAATTGAGGTTAATTAATTTGGATTATATTTCATTATAATATATATAGTACCACACTATCGTTGATTAAATAGTTGGACTATTGTAATCAAGATAAAATTGAAAAGTTGGATATTTAAAATATAATCTGGGATTGAAATATTTTAAATGATTTAATTTTCAAATTGGGAATAAATAATAGGTTACTTTATTTGATAAAATAACTTATTATACCTTAAGCCCAAAATTAAGCAAAATAAGTAGAGCATAAAATCTTTGGAAGATTTATGTGATGATGACTTTAATGCTTAATTTAATATACTTTTCATAAATCTAATTTTAGATTTAAGAAGTATTAAAATTGCAATTTATAATTCTTGGAGAATTAATTGACTATTCTAGAGGAGATAAAGTCAAAGTTTGCAATTGGGCATGTAGCACGAGGTGCACATCGTTTCAATAGTTAAAAAACCCAAGGCTTGGCCTAAGGTTTTCTGAAATATTGAAAAGATAATTGACATATCCCAAAGTGACTACCATTTGGATATGGCAGACACGAAGGAATTAAAGAAGGGCAAGGCTCTTACTTTGAAAATGTTTGTCTTAGTTATGTTCACAGCTAGTATTGAAATTAGATTTTAAATACTTAGTGTGGTACATAAAATATATGTATTGATGTTCAGAATCTGCTTTGAGCAGGATACTGACTTCAAGCTGAGATTGCTCTGCGAATCGGAAACGGGACGAAAGTCGCTGTTTCGACGACGTAGATACCTAAGTTTAGGAACTACCCTTCGGGTGTGTACTTAAATTAGGAACTGTTATAATGTAACTAGTTTGACTAGAGACATTATCTCTATATCAGTGTTTAATCCGTTGCGGATAAAACCTTTATATTATAGAACACTAAGTGTTTTATTATATAAAGATGATACTGAGATAAATACATTAGATGTAAATAACAGAATTTATATTTTGAATATAAATAAAATCTCAAACATATAAAATGACAAATAAATAGCTTAAATTGATTTGATCAATAGAGACTTATTTGTGGCATTGTTGTCTAGGACACAATTTAACGAGACTCGTATATCCACACTTTTGAAGAGTGGGTACTAGGACTGATTTGACTATTCAAATAAGGTCTGCGAATCTAGTTTATTTGGTAAAGTACCTAAAATACTATTTACTTGGTAAGTAAAAAAGGGCCACCGATCTGTTAGCCCTATTCATGGTGAAGCAAGTGGGCCCATATCTAGCTAAGCTAGATGTGAACATGAATATTTCGTGACCTTGACGGATGTAGCATCACGTTATGGTTATGTGTTTCTTTTGAAGAACACAAATCAGAAACTTTTAGAGTTTCGACACGAAATAGACAAACAGATCGGTATAGTATTATACCGTCACGGTAAGACCGTAATGGAAAATACTTAACCATAAGTTTCTTATATACATGAAAGAGTACGGTATTCTTTCATATGAGGACTCCTCCCGGAACACGTCAAAGTGACGGTGTGTCCGAACGGATTAACCGAATCATGTTAGACATGATAAGGCTAATCACGAGTCGCTCTGAGCTACTGTTTCCTTCAATAGGATATGCACTAACAGTGCAAAACTTATTTAGAATAAGGTTCCATATAATCTGTTTGACAGATATCATATAGGATATGAACAGGGAAGAAACGAGGTTTCTCATTCCTGATAATTGGGTATGCCAGGCATAACGTTTGGATGATACCAAACTAAGGACCCAAATTGGATAAGTGCCATATAGGTTATCCTAAGGGAAACCATAAGTATAGTACTTATAAATCTCACATGAGAACAATGTGATTGTTGCTCACCATGCGGTTTTTTCCTGAGAGGAATACCGATATGCAGTGGTCAGTGGAGGATAGTGATACTAGATGAAAATCGAAGTAATACTGTTCTAGGCACAAAGTCCTTAATGGACACAAATAGTTCATCAATGATGAATCTGTACCATTAATCTTCAAATACACAAGAAACTCGTAGATCGGATAGAGTCAGAAAACGACCTAGGGTATGGGTTTCTGTGATATAACCTCATAAAGATGTCAATCTTATGAAGGTATATCCGCCGACTTCATTTTGAGGAAGTGATACAGGTATCGACTCCCTATTATGGCAAAGTGCCATGAATCCGAAATGGATTCCATGTATAACAACTATTTTGGATACTAGTTGTTGTACCACAAGGCATTGTGTCTATGGTACATTAAACGTCTTCAGGGAAGACATACATGGAAGGCAACATACCAATGTACAAAGCTGGGCTTTTGACGGAAAGGTATCGTTATCAACATTGTGTTAATAACGGTTCAACCTTTTACCTGTTGCCATGGTAAATCCATTTTGAAGATGCTTGTTGATAACTGCATATTTCATTTATGAAATGTGTCAGTTGCAGATCAAAATCGCTTTCCTGAAAAGGAAACCTTTTGGAGAATGTTTATAACATTCTGACGATTTTGTATAACCAACGACAACAAGGTTTGCAGGTTATTCGATCCATGTTTGGATTGAAGCAAGCATAAGGTTCTTGGAACTGATGTTTTGAAATAATCATAATAGTTTATGATTTGATTCAAAACACAAAATGATTCTTGTGTATATAAGGAGGTTAGTGGAGAGCACTGATAATTAAATTCCAATAAAACAATTGATGAAAGCTTGGCTTTCAATAGAAATTCTTCTTCGTAGAATTCTGGGGAGTAACAACCTTTATTCAAGGAATAAAGATCTACAGGGATAGATTTGGAGTTGGTTAACACTCTCTGGAAATTGTACATTTAAAATGTACTTGTATTGGTGTCTCATACGCTTCGAGCATATGGAGTCACAATCGGGTCAATCTAGGTGATAGTCACTGGATTGAAGATTAAGAACATCTGTTAGTATCTGAGAGAACTAAAGATGTTGTCTTAAACTATGGAGATGGAGAACTTGAAGTGACTGGGATCACTGCTGCAAGTTTCCAAACCGGTAAATACTGTGGTACTATAAAGTTTGAAGTACGGGACAGTAAGCTGGAAATATTCCGAGCAAGATAATTGTTGCCGAATTAACAACAAATACGGATTATTGCTGCAGCTGAGGCAGCAATAGATGCCATTTGGATCAATAATAAATCTAATTAGATTAGATATAGTTCTTTTAGCAGCTGAGCTAGGCGTCAGCACAGGCTAAGGAATTAAAGGTCTCATCGACGATCTAGATATATACTTCTATATCATCTGATTCGTTCGGATCATACATCGTGGCGATGTGATGATCGTGTAAATCGCGTCAGACGATAATTAAGCAAATCCGCTGACGAAAACCTTTCCTCAGCAATTTGAGCGAATTGTACATAGTTCGGGTGTTAGACACTCGAGTGACTGGCTATGTGCCAAGTGGGAGATTGTTGGATAATATGACCCATAGCGTCACTATTTGTACAGATCACGGTGTTGTTGTACAAATTAACTATGTGACAAGGAAATTGCACTCTCATCATTTGTGATTAAATCACCATAAATGTATAAATGAAGAGAGGTCCATATGATTAGTTCCTGGATTGAGATGATATGAGACAGTATCAATCCCCGAAGGATTAATCATTAAATATCCCTAGCCGGAGTATTATCAAGACTGGACATCGATAATGCGGAATAGGCTAGTATTGCACTTGTGTGCGTTGTGAGGGCACAACGGCATAGTTCTCATATATTAAGTATTGGATTCTTATGCAAGTGCGATAGGAGGTCGTGTTTCACCGATGGTACTGGAAACAGCTTCGCTCTGTGATAGACCCCTCGGAATCCCATTGGTATTATGACTATGTGTCTATGGTGTTAGACATTATGTCCCATAGCGTCACTGTTTGTAAATGATATTGTATTATTGTACAAAATTAACTATGTGATAATGAAATTGCCTTTTGCCGTTTTGTAATATTATTTACTTGACTTATA
>SKCR01049729.1:0-51544 GCA_019454045.1 Zanthoxylum bungeanum
TTTCAGTGATGAGTTCAGTGAGTTTTTCGAAGCACCAGGTATAGAAGATGTTCGGGATGTCACTGGAAGGGGGCCCGTAGTATGATATCATGGCCTGGAGAAAAAGATAAGTGATGATTCGAGGGCATTAGCGGAAGCATTTCTGAACCAGTATGTCACAGACTTGGAGATAGACTTGTCACTCTGTGACCTATAAAATACCAAACAGAAGCCAGAAAAGACCTTCAAAGATTATGTGGATCGATGAAGAAGCCAGCTCTTGAAGATGCAGACACATCCATCGGAGAAAGACCAGATTAAGATGATCATTAAGGGCCCAAGCCCTCCATTTATAACAAGCTGAGAATGATGACCTCCATGATTAGCTACTTTTGACAGTTAAGAGAAACTGTCATGGATATTGAGGAAGAGGAAGTCGAGAACAGAAAGTTTTATGGCCATAATAGAAAGACCATCGGGGGGCCTTCAGGGACCAAGCTCGCTCCTGCTGAGGTCGCTGCCATCAGAAATAGACGATTCTCCAATTTATGTAGACCTTTGTCAAGGTGTTTGAAAATCTGAAGAGGCGAGGACTCCTAAAACCCTTAGAACCTAAACCACTTCCAAACCCTATGCCACACTACTTCGACCTAAACCTATATTGTCACTTCCATCAGTAAAAAGGCCACGAAACTGACAACTGCACCCGCCTTAGGCATGAGATCCAAAACCTCATTGACACCCATAAGATACCCGACCCAGAAAAAGAACAACCCAACACACACGGAAACCCTCTACCCAAATACCACTTTGTTCCACCACCCACCTACATGATCAACTCTGGCCTGCCCGAAAGTTTTGTCCTCCAAACTCTCAACCACCAAGCTTCTTGCATGGGGATATGGGATAACAGCAGTGAAGATGAAATAGAGTATGAGATAGATTTATGGGAAAACTTCTCGAGCAATGAGCCGAAGACCAAGAAAAAAGGATGAAGCTAGTGGAATACTTTGTGAAAGCCACAGGGTATCAAGGAGAGCCTAAACCTGTAGAAGTCAATGGGATCACAGTACCATGAGTCGAGATCTTCAAGGATGTGATGGGCAAAGAAACACAGGCAGAGAAAGATAAAATGGAAGAAGAACTACTGCAGTTGGAGAATCTGACGCTCGAAGAAAGCAAGAAGACGGAAGAAGACAATACTGCAAATTACGAAGATGTTTATTTTTCCGACTTATTTGATTGTAATCCTGCATTTATTAATCATAAATACATTGATTTTTCTTACTTGTTCGAGTCTTTTCCTGTTAGTCTACATCATAACATGCATGACATGAGCATATTTGACATTGATTCAACAAAGACAAATGCATTTAATCTTGGTAATGTGAAAATCCCAAGGAAATTTTAATTGCAAGTGAGGTTACCTCTGATGAGCGGAAACAATTAGAGAGAATATTAATAAAATATGCAAAAATATTCGCCTGGTCCTATGAAGACATGCCAGGGGTGGACAGAGGTATTGCCTAGCATATGATACCGACTTATCCGAACATGAGACCAGTAAAACATAAGCTCCGAAGAATGAGGTCAGAATGGGCTGAAAGGTTAGGGATGAAGTCAAGAAGCAGATAGATGTGGGGTTCTTAGAGGTGGTGAAATGACCGGCGTAAACACACACGTATAACGCAAGAGCACGTATCGTTCAAGCAGTTTAAAAATATCGATCCCACGAGGACTTAATATCTAATCTATTAATTTTATGAGGTCAAATGATTACTAGTATATAACAGGTTGTTTGATTGATTTGAAATGGTGACGATTCTAAATTTGAAAACAAGTAAATAAAATTATTCGAAAGTAGGTTTTAAGAAAATTCAATATTAAAAACTATCTAGGGTTGTGATTTCTTCCAATATCATTTTAAAGATGAAGTGGTTATCTTAAAGTTGGGTAATATATTGATTTATTAACCTGGAACACTAAATTATGTGTAAGCCTCTGTCGATGGTCAGACACAAATACTCAGTTTAACCCAATTGAACCATATGTCTATGTCAACCAAATTATCTGGATTCATTAAGTTTAAGTTCCAATTATGGCTACCCCCGTCCGACAGGTATATGTCTATCCTGTAAGGAAATCTATTAAAGGGTTATCTATCCTCAAGGAAGATCGTTGACTATTGAGTCTAAAGTCTTAAACTTAAAATCCCTATGTATAGTTCATTTTAAGTTTCCCAGTTCAATTTTATTAATGGCCAGTTATGAAAAAACATTAAGATTAAGACTCAATAAATAAATCTTTATATTACCCAAGCTATAATCTAACCCCTTATAACCCGGTGATATTGGATTTCATCACAACCCCAGATAACTGGCTTAGTTACGACACATATTTACGAATAGTAAAAAACTAAATAAAATAAAAGACATAAAGTAAATTCTGAAAATTAAATACTAAAAAGTAAATTGCTGAAAAGTAAAAAAAAGTAAAAAGTAAAAAGTAAAAAGTATAAAAAAAAAAAGTAAATTGCTGAAAGTAAATTGCTAAAATTAAATAAAGTAAAAGTACAATAAAAGAAAATGCTGGGGTTAGAGGATCAACTTTTATTACTACTATTTTAGATATCTCCATTAATATAATATATTAACTTTGCGTGATAATTACCAACCAGCCATATAGGCGGTATCCTGATTAAGTCAATTAATAATTAATTATCAACCGACCAACCAGGCGGCATCCATACTTAGTTAGGTTAAAACCAATTTATAATTAATTTCCAACCGGCCAATATAGCGGTATCCTCATTAAGTCAGGTTTTAAATAGTTTATATATTATATTAAGGGAGATTAATCTACATATCAATAATAAAAGCTTTACCTTTCACCCCAGCAAGGGATAATTACCTCCTCATTGCTTGAAAAAATAAAAACTGCAAAAGTAAAGAAAGAAAATGTTTGTGCGTAAAAGTAAATTGCGGAAAGTAAAAACTGAAAAGTAAAGAAAAGAAAGTGCGAAAGCGAAAATTAATTACTGAAAACTGAAAATAAACAAACTAGATACAATCTACTTATTTATTCTTAAGGAATTTCAAAGAAGAAAGTATGAATTTTACAAATGAAATAGCTTGGTATTTATAGGCAAAATTTTGCCTCCATCAAATCATCCATCAAATTCTCCACCAAATCCATTGTTAATTTCTCCACTAATTACTCCCACAAATCCATAATTGCTCCACTAATTGCTTATCTTGTTTGGTGTGTGATTTGATAATTTTATTATTATTTATTAATTTATATTTTGCTTTGAAAATGATTGATAATGACTTTAATAATTACACATCACACACTTTTGGATGGTTCATCAATTTCGGTCATGAAATCTTTAGAATTCGAAAATATTTTCTCTTTTAAAGCTGTAGATATTTGAGTCTTCTTTAATCTGGAACTTGAATCAGCTCAATCCGATATCGGAGTAAAAAGTTATGCCCAAAATACGACAGATGCGCAAAACATTAATTTCCAAAACTGCACTTCGTCAAAAACGCCCTTTCAAGTTTCCAATCTCCAAAATTAAAATATCAAGTCCAATAATTGCCCTTATTTGACCCATATTTCATCCTAAATGATTTCATTGAGACTCGATATTATTTTATCTGCAAAATAAAATAAAATACATCAAAACGTTCATCAAACCCGAGAAACTAAACAAAATATTAAGTTAAAGAGGCGGTAAATATTGATATATTTTCCGCTCATCACACCCCCAAACCTAACATTTTGCTATCCTCGAGCAAACCAACAAAATAAAATACAAGAAATAATTAAAATTAAACTAAGCCACTTTCGTAGGGATCACGGTTGCAGTTAGCGTATGCAACAAGCCTTTAAACCCCTAGGTGTCCCTAGTGGACGAGTTGTAGTCTCATGAGGGTTTACAACAAAGATACCCACAAACATTTTACAAAAGTAAAAAGGTAGTGAAACTAATGCACACAAAAGCAAAAAGACAAGCGAACTGAGAATAAAGATGTTAGTGACTAATCAGGTGAAACTTGTACTCCAAGTTACTAGTTGTTTTGTTTCATTCTAAATTACCGAATAAGTAATTCTCCTATTATTTTTACCATTCTCCAAATTCACAGTCGACAAAATATTAATCAACTCATTTTTTCCCAAAACAGTCACAAGTGTAATTGATAAGAGAGTAATATTTGTGTCCTAAAGTTTTATCAGAATTCACATCTTTTTGCAGCAATAGAATAATTTTTCTGATTTTTCTGATTTTTTTTTCTCTATTTTTTTATTTATATACAATATCTTCTGTCTATGTAACGAGCTTTGGGTCGGTGACTCCCAAACCAGTTGGCTTTAGGGCACCAGGTGTTAAGACACCCCTACGGACTTAATTACTCTGACTTCAGATATATATATTTTTGCAGCATCTTTGATCCATGTAGTGAGCTTTGGGCCAGTGACTCCCAAACCAGTTGGTTTTAGGGCACTAGGTGTTAAAACACCCTTACAGATTTAATAACTCGGATCTCAGACATTTTTTTTTTTTACTCCATCACTTTTTGAGATGCTTCCTCCAATTAAACTAGAGTACTGAATATTACAAACTTTTCAATTTTAGCTCATGTCCGTATGTTACTATGTATGTTGATAATACCTGCTAACTAAGCATATGAAGATCTATTTTAGTCAGTTTTATAGAGAATTTACAAATTAAATAATTCAAAAGGAAATAAACAAAAATTAACTTGTTCCGAATTAGGTTTGAGATACGTCTCAGGAGTGAAAACTCCTTACTCAGCTCTCTCTTACCAATTTCACCTTTTTAGTCAAAATAAAAACACAAAATATTGTAATTTTTGAAAAATTTTCAATTTTTTTGTATTTTTCGAAAAATTTTGAAATAAAAACAACACACAACTAAAAACAAGATATTAATCAACTAATTCCCTCCCCTAAACCTAATGAGATATTGTCCCCAATGTCTTAAACAGTAGAAGAAGAGTTTAGAAGATAGTACCTGATTAGCTGAAATTCTACAGGAAATTAAAGGTTAAGATCCAGATTAATCCTACGCTTCTTTGAGTCTTCTTTAATTTGGAACTTGAAAACTCAATCCGATATCGGAGTAAAACGTTATGCCCAAAATACGACAGATGCGCAAAACTGTAATTTCCAAAACTGCACTTCGTCAAAAACGCCCTTTCAAGTTTCCAATCTCCAAAATTAAAATATCAAGTCCAATAATTGCCCTTATTTGACCCATATTTCATCCTAAATGATTTCATTGAGACCCGATATTATTTTATCTGCAAAATAAAATAAAATACATCAAAATGTTTATCAAACCCGAGAAACTAAACAAAATATTAAGTTAAAGGGGCGGTAAATATTGATATATTTTCCGCTCATCATGAAGTACCCCGAGTGATTAGCCAATATTGTGCCGGTACCGAAGAATGATAGAAAGGTCATAATATGCGTAGATTATAGGGACCTCAACAAAGCTTGCCCAAATGATGATTTTCCCCTACCCCATATAGACGTGTTGGTTGATAGTGCGGCTTTATCTGCTATGTACAAATTCACATATGAATTCTCAGGATATAACCAGGTCTTCATGGCCGAAGAAGACAAGCATAAGACTGCCTTCGTCACTGAGTGTGGTACATATTGCTACAAGGTGATGTCGTTTGGACTTAAGAATGTGGGAGCCACTCATCAACGAATGGCCACTACATGCATAAGAAGATTAAGGTATACACAGATGACATGATGGTTAAATCAGAGACGAAGGCCGAACATATAGAAGCGCTGGAGAAATTCCTTCAAAGAGTCGATAAGTACAACCTCCGACTCAACCCCAAGAAGTGTGTGTTTGGGGTAACATCCGGAAAGTTTTTAGGGCATACGGTAGGAATGAGAGGGATAGAATTGGACCCTGAAAAGATCAAGGCAATTACCGAGATGCCTGCACCCAAAAAAAAGAAGTTAGAGCTTTTCTCGGGAAAATCCAATATATCAGCCGATTCATTGCCAAGCTAACATTAGTATGCGAGCCCATATTCAAGCTATTGAGAACGGACCAACCTGTGGAGTGGAATAGGCAATGTCAAGAAGCTTTTGACAAAATCAAAGAATACTTTGTTAAACCACCTGTCCTGAAACCTCCAAGGCCGGACAAACCATTGATGTTGTATTTGGCCATAGAACTCGAAGCGCTGGGGGCGATGATGATTCAGTCAATGATGGTACTAGCAGAGGCAGGATTGCCTGAGCAGGAATGGGCCTCGCGGAGGTTCGAACATCTAGCATTACTGGATGAGAAAAGGATAAAGGTCTTGCACCACATTCAGCTATACCAGAAAAGGTTGGCCAGGGCGCTCAACAAGAAGGTGCGTCCCACCAGGATCAGAGAAGATGATCTAGTGCTCAAGCAGTCGAAGTAACTGATGATGGACCCAAGGGGAAAGTTCAGGCCCAATTGGAAAGGGCCATACCCAGTCTGTTTTTCCACTTCATTTCGGAATTCTTTGAACTTTTCAAAGGTTTTCGATTTCTGTTTCATCAAATAAATATAACCATATCGTGACAGATCATCGGTAAAGGTAATAAAGTACGAAAAACCACTATGAGCAGTGTGACTCATGGGACCATATAGATAAAAATGTATTAGTTCCAATAAGTCAGCGGCTCGGTGTCCTACACCCGAAAATGAGGCTTTGGTCATTTTACCCCGAATGCAAGATTCACAAGTTGGATAAGGTTCAATGGTTGCATCAAACCGTTCCTAACCAACTGGGTTAGGCGTTTCACACATATATGACCCAACCTCATATGCCACAATTCAGTAATATTTATATCAGATACTTTACGTTTATTAATTCCAGCATTAAAGATATCTTGTGAGGTATGCAAAATGTAATGACCATGCTCATTTGGACAAACAAGGATCTGAACATTATATCTATCATATAAATATAAAGAACGATTCTTAATATTTATGTTATATCCTTCAATACCTAATACAAAAAGTGACACAATGTTCGCAACACATCCCGGTATAAAAAGCAGTCATGCAACAAAAGGCTCCCACTGGGAAGAGGAATCTCGCATAAGCCCACAACAACTGTGTAGACACTGCATTTTTGCATAAGCCCAATGACGAGCCTCGTATGGAGGCACTACCTGAAAAGTCACGAAAGTCGTGGGAAACGAATGCCGGAAGGAAAGAAAACCTCCAAAATTAGAACCTTATCGGATTCGAACTCACTAGTTAGCCTCAGATTCGCTTAGTTAGTTTCTGTTTCAAACCTTAGCCTCGGCCCAAAACCCTTGCAACCCATGAAAGCCCACGCCAACACAACACAAAGCCCATACACGCCCAAGGCCCCCCACGCCCAGGCCTTCCTAAAATAAAAATCTCATGCAAAACACATGCTAAAATCCCCTCAAATCACCTTCCAATTTAACAAGATTGTGAATCTCATCCTCACCAAAAATTCAAAAGATTCTTTCCAAGATAAATATCTCCCAAATTTGATTGATTTATTTCCATGATTTAGAGATCCCTTGTCATTATAAAAATGAGGCTTGACCAAACCCTAAAGGGACTCTCTCTAAGACACACACGACAATTACAATAAAAAACCCTAAGGTCTCATACTCTTCTCCTTTCACGGTAACATCACCAAACAACAAAACCAAAGTCAGCAAAAAAGTAACAAAAAATCAGAAGCATCAATGAACAAACACAGCCCCCAAAAAACAACCCTCACCGACAACCAAATCAGCCAAAATCAACAACCCTCACTAACAACCAATCAGCCAAACCAACAGCCCTTAACCTACCAAAACAACAACAAACACAAACCCCAAAATCAAAAGCTCATCACCGAAAAATAAAACAAAAACAGGCCTCAAAATCAACAGCTCATCACTGAAAAAACAGCCCCCTACAACCACCAAAACCAGCAGCAAAAATAACTCAAAACAGTCCCTAAAAATGCAAAAAACATCAGCAAAACAGTCCCTAAAAAACCGCAAAAAATAGCAGCAAAACAGCCCCAAAAAATAATAAACAGCAGGCCCAAAAATAGTAAACAGCAGCCCAAAATAAAACAGTGAAACAATGATCAGAAGCAGCGGAGCAATGAGCAAAAAATAGTGACCAACAACCAGAAATAGCAAAGTTTTATTCCTTCCGACGACGGCCTAACGCGCTTCCGAGAAGTAACTTAAAAAGTAAGACCTGAGGGCACCCTTTACTATATTTATAGTTCTGGACACGGCATGCCTGGCTGGACGTGAAATACTCCCAGCCGGGTGTGCGAAGTCCTACATCAAAAACGTCCAAATTTCAGGTCACATTATTTTTTCCTTTGGCATTTTGTTATTTACTTTTTATCTTTTTAGTGTTATTTATCCCTTTATTTATTTATTTATTCATCGTTATTTATTATTTCACATTTATTTTGTGCTATTTATTTATTTATTTATTTTTTATTTAATTATCCGCTTTTTATTATCATTTTAATATTCCGCCTTTACTCTTGCTTATATTTGCTATATTATTTCACATTTATTTTGCTATTTAATTTTTTTGTCTATTTACTTTTAATGTTATTTTATTATTTCACTTTTTTTACATATGTTTACTTGTATTAATGTTTACGTATGGTGATACCTTGCGGTATATCGGATGGAAATTGATGAGTGGTAAATGTATCATTATTTCCCACTCATTTGACCTAATATTTTGTATAGTTTCTTGAGTTTTGTGAATATTTTGATGCGTTTTGTGTCATTTTGTAGATAAATAAAGTTTTAGGACTCTGTGGAAGCAATTTGGGGCCAAAACAGTGAAAAACGGACAAAATGGCAAAATTATCTTTTGGCGCGTCGCGAAGGGCAAACCTTCTGCGTCGCGACCTCTAACGTACGCCACCTGCTAAAATGCGTTGGGACACGTGGACCAATAAGAGAATTTTTTCTATAATACGCCGTGCTAACGTGCGCCGTTTGCTAAAATACACCATGCTAACGTGCACCGGACACGTGTCACCATCACATGCTGCCGACAATCATCATCGACGCTAAAATGCACCTGCCACGTGTCAACATCATCGCGAATCAAGCTAACATACGACGGGACACGTGTCGTCATCACATGCTGCCGACACTAATAATTCAACCGCCGACTAAAGCGTGACACGTGTCATGATCTCGCGAAGCCAATCCGCCACATGTCGATGATCTACGCCCGTCGCGACGCGCAAATGTTGTTGCGTCGCGATGCGCAGGGCCTATCAACGCCTATAAATTCAACTCAAAATTTCAGTTTCAGATGTACCTTCCTCTCTGTAATCCTCTGAATAAATAAGAAGTTTGTATCTAGTTTTCTTTAAATTTCGGTTTTGTAATTAATTTTATTTACTTTCTGTAATTGTAATGTACTTTCTTTACTTTTTTAGTTTTTACTATTCAGCTATGAGGAGGTAACTTCCCCTTGCTAGGGTGAAATGTAAGACTTTTTTTACTGTTATTTAGATTAATCTCCCATAATTATAATATATTCACTATTTAAAATTTGACTTAACAAGGATACTGCTATATTGGTCGGTTGGTAATCAATTATAAACTGGATTTAACCTGACTAAGCATGGATACCGTCTGGTTGGTTGGTTGGTAATTACCGCCTATATGGCTGGTTTATGGACAAATAATGATACCGCCTTTATGGTCGATTGGTCTTAATTTGACTTAATCAGGTTACCGCCTATATGACTCGTTGGTAATATCACAAGTTAATATATTATATTAAGAGAGATATTAAAAAAGTAGTGATAAAAGTATATCCTCTAGCCCTAGCATGTTCTTTTATTGTATTTTTCTTTATTTACTTTCCAACATTTTACTTTTCAATATTTTACTTTATGTCTTTTATTTTTAAGTTTTTACTAGTTGTAATTATGTGTCGTAGCTAAGACCATTATCTGGGGTTGTAATGAATTCCAATATCACCGGTTTATAAGGGGTAATTTTATAGTTTGGGTAATTTAAAGTTTTACTTATTAAGTCTTAAGCTTAACGCGTCTTGTTAACTGGCCATTAATAAGATTGATCTGGTAAATCTAAAATAAACTCGACAAATGAATTTTAGGTTTCAGCCTTAAACTTAAAAAGCCCACGATCTTCCTTGATGATAGATAACCCTTTAATAGATTTCCTTACATGATAGACATATACCTGTTGGGCGAGGGTAGCCATAATTGGAACTTAATCTTAATAAATCCAGGTAATTTGGTTGACATAGACATATGGTTCAATTGGGTTATATTGGGTATTTGCATCTGACCATCGACAGAGGCTTTTGCATAATTTCGTGATTTCAGGTTAGTAAACTGATATATTACACAAACATGAAATAATCACTTCATCTTTAAAAAGATATTGGAAGAAATCACAACCCTCCATAGTTTTATAAATTTGAATTTTCCTCAACCTACTTTCGCGTAATTTATTTACTTGTTTTTAAATTTAAAGTCATCACCCAGTCAATAAATCAATCTGTTAGATACTAGTAATCATTTGGCCTCATAAAATTAATAGTTTAGGTTATAAGTCCTTGTGGTATCAATACTTTTTATATTACTTGAACGATACGTGCGCATGCGTTATTCGCGTATGATTACGCACCGGTCAAGTTTTTGGCGTCGTTGCCGAGGACATATTTATCTTTCACTATTAGTTTTGAGGTTAGATACCTTTACTTGTATCTAATTTCTAATTGCTTATTATTTCTGTTTTCTTGTGTTTCAGGTTCTCAGACACTACATGAGACGAACCAGAAGCTTTGAACTTCGACCGCTTGACCCAGAAATTGAAAGAACCATCAGACAGTTAAGAAGGGAAATGCGAGAAGGCCAAGAAGCTTTATTAAACATAGAACCTGAACCTTTGGAAGTTGCACCGCCAATACCCATTCGAGACAGAACCATTCCGGTGGTCGACGGCTTCATTTCTTGTATTGTACTTCCTCTCTTACTAGCGAATGCATATGACATCAAAGCATGCATTCAGATGATTCAGCAATCAGTTCATTTTAGGGGGGAATGCAACTGAAGACCCTAATGCTCACATCAGCAACTTCCTGGAAGTTTGCGGCACTTTCAATTATAACTGAGGAGCTGAAGAAGCAATGAGACTGTGGATTTTCCCATATTCTTTGAAAGACAGAGCAAAAGCTTGGCTACATTCACTACCAGCAGGTTCCATCACAACTTGGAACACTCTAGCCACTAAATTCCTTGCAAAGTATTTTCCACCAGCCAGAACAACAAAACTAAGGAATGACATCACATCATTTGTACAACAAGACTCGAAAACTCTCTACGAAGCTTGGGAAAAGTATAAAGATTTGCTCCTGAAATGTCCTCACCATGAAATTCCAAAATGGCTTCAAGTCTAAACTTTCTATAATGGACTTTCTGGACTGATGAGAACCACAATTGATGCTGCTGTTGGAGGAGCTTTGATGGAAAAAGGAGAAGATCAAGCCTATGACTTAATCGAAGAAATGGCTAACAACAATTCCTTGTGGCCAGCAGAAAAGAGCATGATTCAAAGAATTGCTGGAATTTATGAAGTTGGAGCCAACACAACAGTTAATGCAAAACTAGATCATATATGCAAATTCATGGAGACTCTAGGTATGCAAGGCAATATTGGAGCCACAAGTTCACCATATGGAGGAGCACCAGAACCAAACCAACAAGAAGAGACGGTGAATTATGTCAACAATTTCAACAGACAGGGGAACAATCCATATTCCAACACGTACAACCCAGGGTGGAGGAATCATCTCAATTTCTCATGGAGCAATAATTCAGGGCAAAAGAACTATCCACCACCCGGATTACAACAGCAACATAATAAAGGCCAGGAGCAGGCAAATGAACCAGGAATAGCGGAAGTGCTGACTCAGTTAAAAAAATATGGTGTTATGTTTCAGAGCCAATCTGCCTCTATTAAAGCACTGGAGAATCAAATTGGACAACTGGCCAATGCTCAGAGTTACAGACCGCCAGGAAATCTTCCCAGGAACACGGAACCGAGAGAATGAACAATGTCAAGCCATTACTTTGAAAAGTGGTACTGAGATCAACAAAGATGTTGGAATCAAGGCATCCATTGAAGAAGTTCCAAAAGATGCAGTTCCAAAGATGGAGGAAAAAGAAGTAAAGGAAAAAGATCAAATCACTCCACCTCCACCTTTTCCTCAGCGTTATCAGAAAAACAAACTAGACAAGCAGTTTGCTAGATTCCTGGAGGTGTTCAAAAAGCTGCATATCAACATTCCATTCGCATAAGCCTTGGAAGAAATGCCCAGCTACATCAAATACATGAAATACATTCTTTCACGAAAACAGAGATTGGAGTAGCATTGACGGAAGAATGCAGCGCCATCATTCAGAGGAAGCTTCCCCCAAAGTTGAGAGATCCTGGCAGTTTCATTGTTCCATGCACCATTGGAGAACATTATATCGGTAAGGCTTTATGTGACTTAGGTGCAAGTGTTAATTTGATACATTTTTTCTATCTACAAGAAACTGCAAATTGGAGAAGCAATGTCTACCTCAGTCTCTCTACAACTTGCTGATAGAACGCTCACATTTCCAAGAGGTGTTGTTGAAGATGTGCTGGTTAAAGTCGACAAACTCATTCTCTCAGCAGATTTCATTATCCTTGACATGGAAGAAGACACAGATGTACCTATCATCCTTGGAAGACCATTCTTGGCGACATGACGAACTGTTATTGATGTACTAAAAATGAGAACTAACCATGAAAGTTCAAGACCAAGAAGTTACCTTTAATGTTTTCAAAGCCATGAAATTCTCGAGCGATGAAAAGGAAGAAGAATGTTTCAGAGTTGATGTTGTTGATAGTATCGTTCAGGATAATGAGCCAAATCCCACGGATACTCTTTAAGCTTGTATCACCAACATGACTGACAGCGAGCTAGATGCTGAAATCCTGGAATGTATCAACTTCCTTGAAAAACCATTCCGATTCAAATCAACACCACTAGTTGAAAGTCTGGAACTTCCAAAGAAATATCGAATCAAGCCCTCAATTGAAGAACCACCACAGCTAGAGCTGAAGTTACTGCCGAGCCATCTCATATATGCATTTCTTGGAAACTCTTCTGAATTATCTGTTATTATTTCTTCTTCTCTAACATTGGAACATAAAGAAAAGTTGTTGAGAGTGTTACGAGAACACAAAAGAGCCATTGGCTGGACTATAGCAGACATTCGAGGCATTAGTTCATCATTTTACATGCATAAAATTCTGATGAACGATGAGTACAAACCCATAGTGGAGCATCAACAGAGACTCAATCCAATCATGCAGGAAGTCGTGAAGAAAAAAATCATCAAATGGTTGGATGCTGGCATCATTTACCCCATCTCAGACAGCAGTTGGGTGAGTCCTATGCAGTGTGTACCAAAGAAAGGAGGAATTACTGTAGTCACAAATGAAAAGAACGAGTTGATTCCAACAAGAACAGTGACTGGATGGAGAGTATGCATGGACTATCAAAAGCTGAACAAAGCAACAAAGAATGACCATTTTTCGCTGCCATTCATTGATCAGATGCGACAGACTGGCGGGACATGAGTACTATTACTTTCTGGACGGATACTCGAGGTACAATCAGATTGCTATCGCCCCAGAAGATCAGGAGAAAATGACATTTACATGTCTGTATGGTACTTTTGCTTTCCGAATGATGCCATTTGGATTATGTAATGCCCCTACCACATTTCAGCGTTGCATGATGGCTATCTTCTCAGACATGCTGGAACAGAGTATGAAGGTGTTTATGGATGACTTCTCTGTGTTTGGAGACTCCTTTGACCACTGCTTGCAATATCTGGAACAGATGTTACAAAGGTGGGAAGATACCAACCTGGTACTCAATTGAGAGAAATGCCACTTCATGGTGCGAAATGCATTGTTCTTGGACACCGGATCTCACAAAAGGGAACCGAGGTAGACAAATCAAAGATTGAAACAATTGAAAAACTACCTCCGCCGACATCAGTCAAAAGGATTCAGAGCTTTCTTGGACATGCAGGTTTTTACATGAGATTTATCAAAGACTTTTCCAAGATTGCTAAACCTCTGTGCAATCTTCTGGAGAAGGATGTGCCTTTCAACTTCACCAAAGAATGCCAGGAAGCTTTTGAGATCTTGAAATAGAAGCTGATTTCTGCCCCCATCATAGTCGCACCAGACTGGAGCCTTCCATTTGAGGTGATGTGCGATGCTAGTGATTTTGCTGTAGGTGCAGTTTTGGGACAATGCAAAGCAAAGATTTTCCATACCATTTACTACTCTAGCAGAACTTTGAATGAAGCTCAACTCAACTACACAACCACTGAAAATGAGTTGCTCGCAGTTGTGTACACTTTTGACAAATTCCGCTCCTATCTGCTGGGTACCAAAGTGGTGGTCTACACAGATCATTCAGCAATCAAATACTTGATGACGAAGAAAGATGCCAAACCCAGATTGATCCGTTGGATACTTCTTCTACAAGAATTTGACGTGGAGATCAGAGACAGGAAAATGGACAGAAAATCAGGTGGCATATCATTTATCGAGACTCGAGAATGGAGAAACAACTGGCAAAGAACTGACAATCAAAGAAACTTTTCCAGTTGAACAGCTGTTTGCCATGAAACAGCATGATGTTCCTTGGTATGCTGACTATGTCAACTACATAGTTTCGGGAAAATGGTCGTTGTAATGGACAACTCAGCAACGAAAGAAGTTCTTCAAAGAAGTCAAGCACTATGTTTGGGATGAGCCGTACCTGTTCAAACGATGTGCTGATCAATTATTGAGATGATGTGTTCCACAAGAGGAGGTCAACGGTGTTCTTCAACATTGTCATTCATCACCATATGGCGGACACTTCAGCGGAAACAAAACTGCAGCCAAAGTCCTACAATCAGGTTTGTTATGGCCCACTCTTTTTAAATATGCTTACTTGTTTTCTCTTCAATGTGACAGGTGTTAGAGAACAGGAAATACTTTAAGGAGAAATGAAGGACCTCTGCAAAATATTCTGGAAGTGGAGATATTCGATGTGTGGGGTATGATTTTATGAGACCCTTTGTGCCATCATTCGGAAACCTGTACATAGTGGTTGCTGTGGATTACGTCTCCAAATGAATTGAAGCAATCTCAATGCCATCCAACGATTTAAAAGTGGTGATCAAGTTCCTTAAAAAGAATATTTGCACTCGCTTCGGAACACCTCAGGCAATCATCAGCGATGGTGGCACACATTTGTGTAACAGATACTTTGATGCACTCCTATCCAAATACGGAGTTACTCGTAAAGTTGCCACTGCTTACCATCCACATTCAAATGGATAGGTTGAAGTTTCAAAAAGGGAGATCAAAAGAATCTTGGAAAGAACCGTCATATCAACAAGGATAGACTGGTCTTCAAAACTGGATGACGCATTATGGGCCTATCGGATAACTTACAAGACACCCATTGGTATGTCCCCATATCATATGGTGTTTGGGAAAGCATGTCATCTTCCAGTTGAGCTTAAACACAAGGCGTACTGGGCACTGAAGAGGTTGAATCTTGATCCATAAGCTGCAGGAGAGAAACGACTTCACCAACTCAATGAATTGGATGAGTTTCATCTACAAGCTTATGAGAATGCCAGATTATACAAAGAAAAGACTAAGAAATGGCATGACCGAAAAATAGTGCACAGACATTTGAAAGCTAGGCAGCATGTGTTGTTGTACATTCACGGTTGAAACTTTTCCAAGGAAAGTTGAAATCAAGGTGGTCAAGTCCATTTGTGATCACTTAGGTTTTACCATATGGAGTTGTTGAGTTACTGGATCCCAACACCAACGAAACATTGAAGGTTAACAGTCAGCGTGTCAAGCACTACTGGGGAGAATCATTTGAGCGATAAAAAGAAAGTTTCACACTTTCAGATCCAGTCTAACGTTCGAGAAGTCACGTCTAGCTGACGATGTTAAACTTAGCACTCGCAGGGAGGCAACCCATTCAATTTGTGCATATATTGTGATCTGGTGTGTTTTATTTTTGTGTGTTTAATTGTTTCAGGTAAAGTCATTTCATGATGGAAGAAGCTCTCGCAAATCTTCACAAGCAATTACCTTATCTCCCTAAAAAATCTCTGATGAAAGTCTACAAAGCTCGCATGGAACGGATGAGACTACTGATGATTAAAGGTATTCCAACTAACATTCGTTGGATTATTGAAGCACATGTCCGATTGGCAGGTGAGTCTTTTGACTCTTTTATTTCACATCTACCAGGTTTAGGAAGAAGCACTTATGCTAAAAATAGAAGAGTTAAAAGAATGGGTGTATGCTATAAATGTGCTCGTATGTTTTGTGATACTGGTTGTCGTTCTTTAGGAATAGTGTCTGATAACCGTGAAGATAAGATTAATTTAATTAGGGATGGCTTGAGTAAGGAGTCTTTGGATGACATATCTAAAACTCTTGAGACGCATCCCAGTGGATATGTGTATCACGAAATTCGCGTGTTATATACACAATTCCAAAGAGAAAGAAAACAATTAAGTCTCGGGAATCTGACTCAAAAAGACCTTGTTTGCCAATTTTTAAGCAAATTGGATGGGAAGCTTGTCCCTAACGCATAGACGTTAATCAAGCCGTAAATTATTGTAAATATTAAATCTCTTTGTCTTTTCTGAATAATTGTGATTTGTTTTGTTGTTTTGTTGTTTTCTTTTATTTTCTTTGACAGGATCCAGAACCTCTTTGACCTTTCAAGATTTACCGTTTTGCTACTAATCGTCCTTTTGGAAGATACTAATGCTATTATTACTCACCCCTTTTTCAGGTGTTATAAATTCAACTAATCTTTGCACTTTTGAAGGCATCCAGAATTGAGAAAAGAAACATACATAAAATGGAAGCTACTTCAAGAAGACGAGTTGTAAATATCTGTGTCTTTTGTGGTACTAGTGTTGGTACTAAGCCACAATATGTAGCAGCAGCACAGGAATTAAGACGAGTCATAGCTGAGAAGAATATGCACCTAGTATATGGCAGAGGCAGTCTTGGACTAATGATGATCGTTTCAAAGGCCGTACAAGATGAATGCAGTAAAGTTCTGGGAATCATCCCAAAACCCTTGGCAGAGGCGGATCTTATAGGATCATCAAACGAAGAAGAACTGATCGTGCCAGGTATGTCTGAACGACTGGTGGAAATGATTAACCGTGTTGATGCTTTTATTGCTTTGCCATGTGGTTTGGGTACGTTGGAGGAGATTTTTACAGTGCTATCTTGGGCGAACTTGAACATACACCAGAAACCAATTGGATTGTTCAACGCAGATGGATTTTATGATTTTCTTTGTGTATTTCTTGATGATGCCCGGAGAAATGGGTTCGTGTCAAAACCTCTGAAAGAACTCATCTTCACTGCCAGAACTGCCCAGGATTTAATTGAACAAATTTTAGCCTATTAACCACAAATTGACCCTATTCTTTCCAAGATAAAATGGTCCGATGATGATCGTGGTAAGAAGCGTCAAATAAATCTGGATCTCAACCTTTAATTTCATTTATAGAAGTAGAATTTTAGCTAACCAGATATTATCTTCTAAACTCATCTTCTACTTTTTAAGACATTGGGGACAATGTCTCATTTAGGTTTGGGGGTGGGGAATAGTTGTAGTATTTTGTTGTTTTTATTTTTAGTCCAAATTGTTTTGAAAAATACAAAAAAATTGAAAAATGTTACAAAAAAAAATATATATATTTTCTGTTTTTATGTTTTTAATTTGATTAATCGGGTGAAATTGGTGTGAGATAGCTGTTTAAGGAGTTTCCACTCCTGAGACGTATCTCAAACCTATTTCGGAACAAGTTAATTATTCTTTATTTCCTTTTAAATTATTTAATTTGTGAATTCTCCATAAAACTGACTAAAATGGATCTTCGTATGCTCAGTTGACAAGTATTATCAACGTGCATGGTAACATACGGACATGAGCTGTAATTGAAAAGCTTGTAATATTCAGTGCTCTAGTTTAATTGGAGGAAGCATCTTAAAAAACGATGGGAGAAAAAAAACAACGTTTGATATTCGAGTTATTAAGTCTGTAAGGGTGTTTTAACACCTAGTGTCCTAAAGCCATCTGGTTTGGGAGTCACTGTCCCAAAGCTCGCTACATGGATCAAGGATATTGCAAAAATATATATATATCGGAAGTCTGAGTAATTAAGTCCATATGGGTGTCTTAACACCTAGTGCCCTAAAGCCAACTGGTTTGGGAGTCACTGACCTAAAGCTCGCTACATAGACAGAAGATATTGTATATAAATAATAAATAATAAAAAAGCAAGAAAAAAAATCAGAAAAATTATTCCATTGATGTAAAAAGGTGTGAATTCTTCTCAACTGTACTTGTAACTGTTGTGGGCAAAAATGAGTTGATTAATATTTTGTTAACTGTGTATTTGGAGAATGGTAAAAATAATCGGAGAATTTACTTATTCGGTAATTTAGAAAAAAAGAAAATAACTAGTAACTTGGAGTAGAAGATTCACATGTTTAATCACTAACTTCTTAATTCTCTTTTCTCTTGTCTTTTTGCTTTTGTGTGCATTAGTTTTACTATCTTTTTACTTTTGTAAAATATTTGTGGGTATCATTGCTGTAAACCCTTACGAGACTACAACTCGTCCACTAGGGACACATAGGGTTTAAAGGCTTGTTGCATACGCTAAATGCAACAGTGATCCCTACGAAAGTGGCTTAGCTTAATTTTATTTTTATGTTATTTTATTTTGTTGTTTTGCTCGAGGACTAGCAAAATGTCAGGTTTGAGGTTGTGATGAATGGTAAATGTATCATTGTTTCCCACTCATTTGACCTAATATTTTGTATAGTTTCTTGAGTTTTGTGAATATTTTGATGTGTTTTGTGTCATTTTGTAGATAAATAAAGTTTCAGGACTCTCTGGAAGCAATTTGGGGCCAAAACAGTGAAAAATGGATAAAAGGGCAAAATCATGTTTTGGCGCGTCGCAACCTTTATCGTACGCCACCTGCAAAAATGCGCTGGGATACGAGGACCAATTAGAGATGTTTTGCTAAAATGCACCGTGCTAACGTGTGCCGTTTGCTAAAATGCGCCATGCTAACGTGCGCCGGACACGTGTCACCATCACATGCTGCCGACAATCATCATCGACGCTAAAATGCGCTTGCCATGTGTCAACATCACAGTAAATCACGCTAACATACGCTGAGACACGTGTCGTCATCACATGCTGTCGACAATAATAATTCAGCCGCCAACTAAAGCGTGACACGTGTCATGATCTTGCGAAGCCAATCCGCCATGTGTCGATGATCTACGCGCGTCGCGACGCGCAAATGTTGTCGCGTCGCGACACGCAGGGCCTATCAACGCCTATAAATTCAGCTCGAAATTTCAGTTTCAGATGTACATTCCTCTCTGTAATCCTCTGAATAAATAAGAAGTTTGTATCTAGTTTTCTTTAAATTTCAGTTTTGTAATTAATTTTATTTACTTTCTGTAATAGTAATTTACTCTCTTTACTTTTTCAGTTTTTACTATTCAGCTATGAGGAGGTAACTTCCCCCTGTTAGGGTGAAAGATAAAATTTTTATTACTGCTATTTAGATTAATATCCCTTAATTATAATATATACACTATTTAAAATTTGACTTAACAAGGATATCGCTATATTGGTCGGTTGATAATCAATTATAAACTGGTTTTAACCTGACTAAGCATGGATACCGCCTGGTTGGTCGGTTGGTAATTACCGCCTATATGGCTGGTTTATGGACAAATAATTATACCGCATTTATGGTCGGTTGGAC
Source organism: Zanthoxylum bungeanum (assembly GCA_019454045.1). Lineage (NCBI taxonomy): Eukaryota > Viridiplantae > Streptophyta > Magnoliopsida > Sapindales > Rutaceae > Zanthoxylum > Zanthoxylum bungeanum. The sequence continues at coordinate 19,965 of SKCR01049729.1, forward strand.
TTAATTTGACTTAATCAGGTTACCGCCTATATGGCTGGTTGGTAATATCACAAGTTAATATATTATATTAAGGGAGATATCTAAAATAGTAGTGATAAAAGTAGATCATCTAGCCCTAACATTTTCTTTTATTGTATTTTTCTTTATTTACTTTCCAGCATTTTACTTTTCATATTTTACTTTATGTCTTTTATTTTTAAGTGTTTACTAGTTGTAATTATGTGTCGTAGCTAAGCCCATTATCTGGGGTTGTGATGAATTCCAATATCACCGGTTTATAAGGGGTTATTTTATAGTTTGGGTAATTTAAAGTTTTACTTATTAAGTCTTAAGCTTAATGCGTCTTGTTAACTGGCCATTAATAAGATTTATCTGGTAAATCTAAAATAAACTTGACAAATGAATTTTAGGTTTCAGCCTTAGACTTAATAGCCCACGATCTTCCTTGAGGATAGATAACTCTTTAATAGATTTCCTTACAGGATAGACATATACCTGTTGGGCGGGGGAGCCATAATTGGAACTTAATCTTAATAAATCCAGGTAATTTGATTGACATAGACATATGGTTCAATTGAGTTATACTGGGTATTTGCATCTGACCATCGACATAGGCTTTTGCATAATTTCGTGTTCCAGGTTAGTAAACCAATATATTACACAAACATCAAATAATCACTTCATCTTTAAAAAGATATTGGAATAAATCACAACCCTGGATAGTTTTATAAATTTCAATATTCCTCAACCTACTTTCGCGCAATTTTATTTACTTGTTTTTAAATTTAAAGTCATCACTCAGTCAATAAATCAATCTGTTAGATACTAGTAATCATTTGGCCTCATACAATAATAGCTTAGGTTTTAAGTCCTCGTGGGATCGATATTTTTTATACTACTTGAACGATACGTGCGCTTGCGTTATATGCGTGTGATTACGCACCGGTCAGAAATCCAGATGTAAATTCCGTAGCCGAATCCGAATGGACGGTAGTACGGTCTGTACTTGGGATATAACTCCACGTACCACTCGGGAAATACTCATATATTCATGAGTAACCCCTTTTATTTATTGACGATTTATTTGCTTTTGATCATTATTCTTGTTATCGTACCTTGTATTTCTTAATTTAATTTGCTTTTATTTATATTCATGTTTATGGGTGTGCAAATTTGTGTGTTTATTTGAATTATCTTGCATGAACTGCATAAGACTTGGCTATACCATTGTGTGAACCCGTCCATTATACTGGCATAAGTAAAAGACCATTCCGAACCCAAGGTTTGAGGTCTTCCCTTGCGAGGGGTGAGTGCGACCTTAAATCTTTTCTCAGTTCACACTGGGTGGCGACTCCTTTATTCTCCGATTTAGTCCCCCGTGGGCTACTCCTTTCTCTCTACGAGCTGCGAGCCCAACAATGTCGTGGTCGCCGAGCATCCTAGGCATAGCAGTAAACCCCGCTTCGCTCCTACAAACTGCATCCAGAGGGTCGCCACTCTCGAAACGCAACTGCATCTCCCCATATTTTAGCCGTCTACTTTCCTTCAGCACCTACAACGAATTGCAAATGTGAATTGGACAAGCAGAATCCAAAATCCAACTGGACGACATAGCTTCATAAGCTAATGAGATATCAATAATAGGAAAAATAAAAGTACTTGAAGTAGATGTTATTTCCATTCTGATCTAGGTCAGGTAATTAGGACAATTCCTCTTCCAATGGCCGATCTTGCTGCAGTGGTGGCATTTATCTTCGGTAGTTCTCTTCGATTTAGTTATTTTACCCTGTGGTGGAAGATTTGAACCCTTCTTTCTCTTACCTTTCTTCTTCTTCCCTTTCTGTTTAGATTGGCAGGAAGCAGGAAGAGCAGTGGGTTTAGGAGGGCGAGTCGGTACTCCCTTCTTTAAATCTTCCTCCGCAGTTTGCAACAACTTATGTAGCTTCTGATAAGAACAACTAATACTATTCATATTGAAATACATCACAAATTGGCGATATGATGGTGGGGGAGATACAAGTATGACACTTCGTCCTAAAGTGTCATTCAGAGGGAAATTATAGCGCCTCAACTGTTCGATCAAATCAATCAAATGTAGCATGTGAGGGCTCACAACCTGTCCCTCTTCAAGTTTAGCATGGAACAGTTCCATTGAAATTTTATGAACAGAGACCTGTTCTTGGTTCATAAAGGATTCCCGTAGCCGCATCATCATAGTATATGCGTCAGGCAATCCAAAATATTGTCTATTAAGCTCCGGTGCCAAGGAACTGAGAATATATGATTTGACTCTTCTATCATCATCTCTCCACTTTTGGAGAGTCTCATGTTCCTCTGGTGTTGCATCATCTGCTATGGCAAGTGACAACGGACCTTCTAACACATATTCTATTTGCTTAGACCCAAGAAAAATTCTTAGATCCAAGTCCCAATTTGCAAAGTTTATCTGTGTTCAGAGTGCAATTTCGGAAATTTCAACTTTGCGTAATTTTCGTATTTTGGCCATAACTTTTTATTCCGATATCGATTTAGGTGATTCAAGTTCCAGATTAAAGAAGACACAAAGATCTATAACTTTGAAGTTCATAATATTTTTGAATTCTGAAGGTTTCATTACCGAAATTGATGAAAACGCTGGAAGTGTGTTATGTGTAATTATTAAAGTCATTTTCAAAAATAAATAAATAAATAAATAAAATAGAAATTGTCAAACTTCCACCAAACATGCTTGCATGTTTGGTGGAGGATTTGGTGGCATGTTTGGTGGCATGTTTAATGGAAGCCTTTATATTTACCTATAAATACCAAGCTAAACTTTGTAAATTTTTCATGCTTTCTTTGGTGGATTTCTCTAAGAAAACCTAGAAGAAAGTGTCTTGCATGTTAATTTAAGTTTTCTTGTATTTTCTCTTTATTTATTAAATAAATTTTTATGTGTTTTTAATTACCTCATGAGTAGGTAATCTCTTTTTGCTGGAGTCTGGGGTGAAAGTTTTAATATAATAATTTAGATTTACTCCCTTAATTTAAATAAGTAAATTGAATTAATTATTTACCGCCTATATGGCCGGTTTTATATTATTGGACTTAGTTTCCGCCTATATGGTCAGTTTAGGTGCTAACCTTGTTACCGCCTACATGGTCAGTTTATATGATTTTGTTACCGCCTATATGGTCGGTTGGACTTTGGACAAATGACATTCACCGCCTATATGGTCGGTTTTAATATAATTAATTCAAGAAATGATTAATTAATAAGAGAGTAATCTATATTTGAAGTATTAAAAGTGAAACCCCTAACTCCAGCACTTTCTTTTATTGTTGTAATTTTCTTTACTTTTTAATTTTCTATTATATTATTTTGTTTAACTATGTATTCTGTAATTTTAGGTATGTTTTGAAACTAAAAATATTATATTGGTTGTGATGAATTTCAATATCACCGTTTTATAAGTGGTTATTTTATGTTTTAGGTAGTATATTGGTTTATTTATTGAGTCTTAAGCTTAATGCTTCTTGTTAACTGGCCATTAATAAGATTGATTTGGTAAACTTAAAATGAACTTGGAAAATGGATTTTAGGTCTTAGCCATAAACTCAACAGCTCACGATCTCACCTTGGGGTAAATGTCTCTTAGGTAGATTCCTTACAGGATATGAATATACATGTCAGGCGGAGGTAGTCATAATTGGAACTTAATCTTAATGAATTCATAGTTTCTTAATTAACATATAAATATAGTTAATTGGGTTACTTTGGGTATTTACATCTGACCATCGGAAGAGGCTTTTGCATAACTTCGTGTTCCAGGTTAATAAATTGATATATTGCACAAACATGAGATAATCACTTCATCTTTAAAAGATATTGGAAGGATTCACAACCCCAGATATTTTCATATCATTGTTTAAAACTTAAAATCTACATTTGTTTTGTTTTAATTACTTGTCTTTAGTTTAAAATCATCATCCAACCAAAAATCAATCAATTAGATACTCGTAGACATTTAGCTTCATAAATTAATAGCTTAGGTATTAAGTCTTCGTGGGATCGACACATTTGAGCGATATGTGTGCTTACATAACGTGTGTGTGTTTACCACCGATCAGAACATTTTCATGGTCTGGCCTCTAGATGTTCGATGGGTGTGGACCGATGCACTCAGTAATCAAGTGTGAAACAAGATAAGTTCTGTCGGCCCGTATGTGTATCATAAAAAAGTTTAGATATCCATATGAGTAAGTCACGATTCTTAAGACTTTGACAAAAGCCGATCACCTAGGGTGAATTGCATTAGTTGTAAAAATTTGTGGACATGTCGACATGAGATGTGTACCTCAGAAACTTGATTGTGTATTCTATGTTTCTTAAGCACAACTCGGATAGCCTACGACGTAGGGATTGTTAAACATATGTGATGAGCTCGTTTCATAGTTCAGAAAGGTCGTTCGTGTTATTCGGGAATTCGGAGGTGGCCGAATTGCGTATATATTAGCTAGCCTTATATGACGAACGTGTCTGAACTTAGTGAATCCCAATATGAATTGTACTCGTTGAGCACTTGGGTAGCCGATTAATTATCAACTAAGATAATCAAGTGTTATTAGATAACATTGATTATTTACTTTGACCTAATTGGATTAATTCAATAATTACACAAGGGCTTAATTGTAAAATCATAATTATCTCAACCATTTGAGGATATTATGGTAATTATAAGTATGTAATAATATGTGGTTTTGGTTTCATTTAATTGGATTAAATCAAAGTGAAAAATATTTAAATAATCCATTACCTAATTATTGGCTTGATTTAATTGGATTAAATCAAAGTGAGAGACAATGGTGATTAGTCACACATAATTATACATATTTGGACAAATTAGATTAAGCCTACATAAAAGTTGATTAGAACTTTTATTAATTAAAAATTGCTAAGTTTTGCTATAAATAGCAAGCTTTAGGAAAATTTTAATTAAGTAGAGCAAAAGCTTGAGAAAGCTAAATACAAGCAAGAATTAGAGAATTTAGCCTAAGTTAGAAAAATGTTTAGAGAAACTTTGTGAGATCTTTACAACATTTCAATTAGGTAAAATCAAGATTGAATATTGGAGTGAAGCTTGCTAGCATTGGAATCAATATTGGATCTTGGAGTCAAGCTTGCTATCCTTGGAAGTTCTCCAAATATTTCAACAATGAGAAATAGATTGGATCCTTGAATCAACCTTACTAGGTAAGTTTGATCTTCTCCAAAAGCTATATTTTTCATTAGTGAGACATATAGTGTTGAATTATGTATTAGATACATAATGTTGAAATTAGGCTAATTAACTGTGTTAGGATGCTTTGGAAGTATAAACACAATATGCTTGTAATTATGTCAAAATATTTATATTGACATAGACATAAAATTAGAGTTTGGAACTCTAGATAATAGCTTGGAGCTATGATTACCATTCTAGAATCACTTGACCACCTTTGGGTGACCTAGAATTGTTCATGAGTTATTTCATTGTAGGATTCTATTTTGGGTTGTAATTTGATTCAAAGAAATGTGTATATATATTTAATATATATATATATATATATATATGTTAATTGCATAACATGTGTTGTGGTTGATTTTGAAATTAAAATTATTTTGGGTGATTTAAAAGGTGTTTAAGTTTTTTTGAAATTAAAAAAAAATAATAATAATAATTGAATGCAATTGCTTCAACAAAAAATTGCATGCATGCGCTGAATACAATTGTTTTTTCATTCAGCAATTGCAATTATATTTTATTTTGATTTTGTTTTTTCCGGGTTTCGATTTATCTCCGGTTTTTTCCTAAACACTTGTAATGGAATATGATATTTTATTAAAATATTATAAAAATACACACATACTAGATATCTACGGGTTAAACCCACTTCCGCTGCGCGGGGCTCCGATCCGACCCTAATAGTTCCACAATGATCGCAACAATTTGGCTATAAATGCAAGACCATTCCATTGATTGTAATCAAGTTCTATCAATTAATGAAAATGTTGTATGCATTGCTGTTCAACTGAGCCAACAAAGAGATTTCACAAAATCAAAGTGTTCCTATTTTCATTTTAAAAAAAAAAACTAGTTGCGCACGTTGAAGCAAATTCAAATGATCTTTTATTATCTAAATATTATTAGAGTGTAGTAATTAAGAGACAAAGGGGAAATGAAACAATGATATTCTTATCCTCTAAATGAATACAATATAACAGTTAAAGAAAATGTAAAGCAAAATCCGAGTTCAAGCTATGCATCATGGATTTTTGTTTTTACTAAAAAGAAAAGTGGAAGAAAAGTAGTGTTTTCATAACCGGATCGATGATCGAATTAGTGATCTAAAATGTTCAATTAGACAATAATTCGCTCAGTTGAACCGTTTCGAAAAAAACCAACAAAACAGCTTACGTCATTAATAGTTTTATTTCATTAAAAATTATAAAAAATATATTAATTTTTAATTTTTTTGTTTTAAAAATTAAATTGAACCACTCTGGTTCGTCGATTTTTTCCGAACCGATTTTTAAGTATTAACCGAATCGAATACAAGGCTGGTTCCTAATTCGACCGGTCCCGGTCTGATTTAAAAAACTAGGAAAAAATGACTTAAAAATTTTGTTTTCCTACAGTACGTTCCCCGGTTTGAACCGGTTGGATTTACAAGATAGGGGGTGGGAGGATAAATTTTCTTAGAAATATTTAAAAAAAAAAAGTCACCCTAAAGTTCAATTATGAAGCAATCCGCTTTGGACAAGTTTCAAATTCAAGAAAAAAATCAGACACTTTAATGGCATTTTCAACACTCATTTCAAATTTTAATGATGTTCAATTGTACTAAGAAAATAATACAGCTGTAATGTAAAGCAAAGAGCAATGTAACATTATGAATGCAATGTCAAAAGAATAAAGGCCCGTGGCCGTGAGTAATCATAGCCAGTTTGATTATATTGTTGCTGCTTTTTTTCTGAATCCAATACGCAGCAAAAGTCCACCTCGAATCTTGAGGAGGAAAGTAAAGAAAATACAAACTGCCTTTCTCCATTTTAACTTTCAAAAAGTGTGTTCATTGGAGCCAAGCCAAACTTGCTATATTATTATCTACACAGATTGTGGGGTAGTAAAAATGTACAGTATTATGATGCATGGGTAACTAGCAACGACCTTTTTTTGTTTGTTGCATACTCCTATCACTATCACCATTTGCCTAACACCACCACGCCACAAATGAAATTTTTAAATTTAAGAAAAATTAATATTTATAATAATAAAAAAATCAATTTTTATCAATAAAAACTCACTTAATTTAAAAATTCATTTAGAACCCTTAAAACTCAGGACCAACCCAACCCTACCCTATACCCCATGCAATGCACGACATGAGATGCTAGATAAGTAGATATAGGACCAATTGTCAACACTCTATCCTCGAAAGTCTCGCTATTAGTAGGCAAATAAAAAGACTTCTATTCTCGTTGCCATGTGCCAAACACCACTCTATAATAGACGAGGATGGCAACTGTTCACTTTTCTTGTCTAACTAAAACTACTTGATTCTCACTTTTTAGGACCATAGCTTTAAAATTGAAGTCAAGTAAGAACAGCATTTAAAAAAAAAAAAAAAAAAAAAAAAAAAAAAAAAAAAAAAAAAAAAAAAAACTCGTAAGTATAAACCTCTTGACCACATCTCGTGTGAATTCAGCTGAGTCGGGAGACTGTTAATTTAAAGTCCCACGTGGTTATTGAGTGATGGAAGTAATAGAAAAATCCCCAACACGACACTCGGTCAAACTATTTTGAGCCCAACAAATGGCTCACAAAGTCCCAATTAGACACATGAAAATCGACTAAGCTTTTAGTCACTCAGAAACTAATAGGATCACAATGCAAAGGTAACATGAATTTGCCCCGACATATTAGGTTGTAGCAACAAAGACGCATAACTCTGAGGGTACCAAGAGAACTGCTGAAGCATATTCTAATTCTATATTTTTTAAAGGGTAAACCTATACATAAGGGTTTCACTTATAACCCCGACCCCACATCCGAAAATACGATTCCAGGAGCTAATGGGATTATACAGTGATAAGTGATCACAACCTAAGTGAGATGATTACAGAAATACACCATCATCTCTAATACGGAAAGCGCTATAATGTTTTTCTAACCATTTTATCTTTCAAGTGACTAAAGTAAGAAGTGAACTCCATAAGATAATTGTAAGTATTCAACGTCGGCAAGTGTTGAATATCTCACCCCGCATGACCTCGATTGGCATGTGTTCAATTGTGTAACGCTCGGGACCCAGGTACATCCCTGTCTTCTCCAACAGAGCAAGCCCTTCATCTCTACCATATCTTGAAGCATAGAGGTTCAGATACTCAATGTCCTAATACAGCACCCAAAAGAATTAAGACAGTAAATCCACATCAGAGAAAGTACGAAAGACAATTTTTACATGTCCAAGGAAAAAATAATTAATCGGATGAAGGCACTATATATAAATCTGTTTTTACTTTGAACTAGGATTTTGGTCAATAAAAAGCACCACTTGGAGAATAAAGAATAAATGAAACGAAAAGAAGGACAAGCATAGAAATAATAACAAATCCACCTCACCTGCAAACCACAGAGAATTCTCTCTAGTCTCAAAGAAGCAACAGGTTGACGCGAAGAGGAGAACACCTCACCAGGGTAAAATAAAACCCCATCACCAAGGGGAAGGCCCCGCCTAAATCTTATCTGCTTGCATGCCAGGATTATTTTTAAAGCAAAAAAAAGGCACCTTTCAGATAAGGCCAACCAAGTACTAAAAGGACAAGAAAATACCTCAGCACTAGGAACTGTTGCCTTCTCATAACAGTTGGCACCCCAGTATAAGAATCCTGTTCCGCCTTCTTTCCATACACGCCACATTACAGCACGATGCTGTGTACCTCGCATCCCAAGATGCCAATTCGGATGGGGATCAGATGGTTCCAGACAAACATATGTCCACCACTCCTTCAACAACAAAGAATTCAGTTTTCTTCAGCATAGCTTCGAGAATGCTTGTAAACTCAATAGCGTATCCAAACTTGCAATTCTCCAATAAAAGCAAAATTGTCATAATGAACCAATATGAAACTCTTAAAACAGAACTAATGGGCCAAATACTTTATTTGCAACTTAAAGTCAGCCATAAAAGTACCAACCCCAGTTCAATGTTCGATAAAGAAGAGCTTCAAAGCATAAGAAACTTCTATGTGTCAATCACTCTCCCAAAAAACACACTATGTGCATTAGATGACAATCACCGGCGTAACAAACAGATATTGAATGAAAAAACTAGCCACCATTAACATTACACACAACATTCTAACTCACACTATACAATATATTAGTAAATAAATATGCATCTTCACAGTTCTGCATGGTTGGATCAAAGTCCAAGGCCAAGGCTGAAGAAAAACCCTGCTTGCACTGTATGCAACAGTCGTAAACGCTTTTCCAACATTTTACATCAATATTAGAGGTGATATGGCATACCTTAGCACAGAGGTACTAGTTTCTACAGTACACCTAAGTGCATATGCTGATACTAAGCTTGCAAGTTTTATTAGTCAAATACTTGTAACATGAAATTAAACCATTAGTCTTTTGAAAATGGAACTGTAAAATATTCAAATGTGACTAGCAGGACATTACAACTCTAAACATATTTAAAAAGATTTTTGTAAGACAAGAATATCACACGTCACCATGCTATAACCACTTTAGTGCCATGTAACTAACTAGACTACTATGGGTCACTGTTCTAACTAACCAATAAAATTAGTACCAACAATCCCTTGGGCGATTCTCAAATCATTTAGTAGCAACAGGAAGCTAGGATGTGAGTCCATTGTGACTTGGAGGTCATAGGTTCGAGTTGCGAAAACAGTCTCTTTGCAAAAAAGAAAGGATAAGACTCTGAATAAAGCTAGAATGTCAAGCTTAAAAACCATAGATAAATTAAGTTCCTTGTCTCCATCCTCAAGCCACATATGTTGAAGGAAATTGATGAAAGAGACTTGTGTTATAATATTTAAAAAAAAATAAAAATAAAAATCATCCTCAAACTTCTTTAACAAGTTCTGCATGTCCAAGAAGGGAATGAAATAGTTATAAATGCGCCATCTAGATTTTCACTGGTTCGAAAGGCAATAACAAGATAGCAAAGACCCATTTTTACCTTGTTAACAAAGAAAGCATTAGGTTACTCTATGAAAGCTATCTTAAAACTTTTCAGATAATATAAGTTCATGTTAAATTTTGTAGATTACTAGCAGAAAAATATGAATAAGCGGAAGCCCTTGTTTTCTCCACACGATAACATCAAACCATTACAACTTGGAACAGAAGTCTACCCTACCCCACCCTACCTCAGCTGGGTTGTACTCCCAACCTCTTATTGTGAGGTCACCTGGGACATGCTCCATATACTGAGAGAGCTATAACTTTGATAAAACCACAAGGCTAAAACTGTAAATTTCCTGTATAAGTAATGAGACAACAATTCTGTTAATTGCTAGTCGTTACTAATATTAGGTAAAAATGATGGAGTTTGACCTTCGAATAATTGACTTGAGATCAATGGTTCAAATTCCTACACATTTTAACTCTTATCTGCAGGCATATATATGCAGTAGTACAACTCACTCCCTAGTTACCAACTTATCAAGCTCCAATGCTGGATAGTGCAATTACCAGTCACCATAATGATTAGCTCAGGGCATGTGTTATCAACTCAAATGGGAATTATTAACACATTTAGTCAATAGGAACTTCAAATAAAATTAGATATTCAGTCATTTTGAAATTGATAGTGTTATTCCAGTTACCAATATGTTACTGAAAGGGCTTGGAACAAAATTATCAATAAACTGATCAGCTCCAAACTTGTCAGGTCAATAGAATCCGTGCGCTTATGTAATCACTCTTTTAAGTTGAGAAAATTTATGTACATCAAGGTAAAGATAAGTGCCTAAAACATGGAAAATTTCCTTGCAAAGAACAAATCAGGAATAAAAAAAACGGGAGTCAAAAAAAGCAAGCAAGCATTGGGGACATACATGAAAAACTGGAAATAAAAAACTTAGGAACAACTATAAGAACCAAAAACACAAGGACCCGCTCAGTTTATAGCTACTTACAAAATCATCATACATCATGATAGGAAGATAATAGACACAAGTTTTTTTTTTTGGAAGTTTTCCAAATCAGTAGTCAAAAGCTCTCAACAAAATTTACCTCACCATTCCCGGGCTGCAATTCAGTGATAATATCTTTTACCAAATCCTCTCGGTTACCAAGCACCCACTCACTGCAAACAAACAAAATCATTTTTTGGAGAATGCTATCCAATGTTGAACTTTAATGTCGGTTAACTAAAAAAATCCGGCACAAAAGTTTAAACAACTTCATGCAATTAAAGACATATCAAGAGTATTTAACTTTGGTAACGAGCATACAATAAAAAAAAAAGTAACAAAAGTTCCATAGGATTACTGCTTGACATATCATAGCATACATACTACTTCAAAGGAATCCTTGGAATATAATGACAATCATGTCTGGGAAGGTAGGATATGAGGAAAATTAGTCCTACAGCATGAAACCACTCAGAGATGGTCCAAAACCAAAGACCCATCAACAGTGATGGCCATGAAAATTTCAAGTTTTCTAATATTATTAAATTAGATAGCCCATTCAAGGCAGGGAATTCCCATTCTTAGACAAACATGAGAACATGACGACTCTAAAACCGCAGACTTCACCATATGCTCAACTAAACCATTTTATTTAACTAAACTCATTTCCATATAGAGCCTCACAAATGAAATTATGCTCTCATCATGATGCAATAGCAATACAATGATTCTAAACAAATAAATTAATCGCCTTTAACCTTAAATTGCAGTTTAAAGATTAAAAAATTATCAATACCTTGTGCAATAGATCTGAGTATGAGGCCTTAGAAACTTGGGAACCTTTACAAAAGACTGAAAAGGAGTAGCTGCAAGAGGTGCATCACTAGGCCCTATGTATAACATGAAAACCAAGTGAAAATATTTGACAATCAGAGAATTGCTTAATCAGCCACAACATTAAATAACAGCATAGAATAGTTGCATGCACAAATTCAGAGGGTTGTTTGAAAAGCAATATATATAACATGTAAACAGAAATACCTTGCCAACAAGCATGAAATGTTATCTAATTAATGACTTAGAATTAGAACTTTTTCTTCCACCAGCTAAAAAAGGCACACAACCCCAATAAAGTTAATTCATGGAGTTGACTAATCTAAAGTAAACTCACACAGAGCCGTCCACACACCTTAAACATAAAACACATATATGTAAGTTATACCATTCAGATAGAATTCTATTTATGAGCTGTCATCATATATACAAATTGATCAAGTACTGACCACATAAACCAAAATCCAAAAGAAAGTTTATTTCCCAAAGTTATTGAGTTAAAATGAACTTGGGTTCTGAGGTATCTTAAAAGGGGGAAAAGTACAAGATACCACAAACATTATTAGATTAACTAATTAATTGACAGAATAAAAGCACAAAAACTTCCATTATCGGCCATTCAAAGATATAAACCATTAACTGCAAGGTCCAAAGTCCACAGCAGCAACTCGATAATCACCCAAATGTTAACAGCAGGAAAGATGACAAATCACTCAAATGAAACTAAATATAAAACATATAAACTGGAAAATACTAGTAAAATGAGGTGATGAAACCATACCGCAATAGTAAGTGGTTAAAACACGAGCATCAGGAGCATAAGCATGAAGTTCACTGGCCATATTGCGAACCGAACTGTAGTGATCCAAGTTCAGTGGCTGCCAGGAAGTAATGCATTGCAGTAAGAACCATTTGCAAGTAGCATTAGGACCGAATGCTGTTAATATATGTTGTGGCAGTTTCAAGGGAAAAAGGATAGACAGTCTATTGACGTGAACTAAAAAGCTCCCTGCCAGTATTAAGGGTGTTCATACCTCATCCCATAGGTAAAAATAGGCTTTCTTCCAGTGAGCTTTTGTTCTCAAGAGCTCAACTTCCTTCTGCACATGATCCTTTGCTCCATCATTACTGCTGCAAATCCACAAACCAGATGAAGTTGATCAGTCTTATATGTAAAATATCTCATAGCAGCGAGCATGGACAACAGACCAGATACCTTAAGACTGGTCTATATGGTACAGCATAAGCTGCTAGTCGTGGGTCTGAAAAGTATTCATCTGATTTTGGATGATCAGCTGCAGTGAACAATAGAAGAATCACACACCACATGAGGAAGAGTAAGCAATAAGCCATTTTTTATAAGTATATTTAAGACGATGAATGACTTTCAGCTTTATTGCTTACCTGGCCAAGGGCATGTGTATGTCAAAACACGCATGCTTTCACCCCATCTACAAAAATATGGACTGATTCTATACTGAAGAAGCCAATTGTAATGCAGATCCAATGCCTCATACCACTCATCGCTCCCATGTCGAACACCAAAACGATCCTCAATTACAGTATCAGATATCTAATATAATGTCAAAGAAGCTGACACTGAAATCTTATGTTTAAAGTAAAATGTACCTTAAATATGTCAGTTTGCAGACAATATGAATAACAAATATCAAATAACTTATTAACTTTACACATTCAATTTGTGTTCAGGCATGGAGTAGGTTGTGGTGTGGTTTAAAAAAAAAACAATATAAGCAAAGACACAGGATACACCAATTACAGCTGGAAGTGATGGAGTTGCAGGAAGAATAAAGTCCCAAACTGTCAAACTTAACTTAACACGTACGGAACGATTAGATGTAGCATCTTCATCCATCATATCAATCGGTCCATTATCTGAAAAGAACTCAGAAAACAGTGGAGCAAAAATAACTCTTCTTAACGTAGTAGCCATAGACTTCGCTCTTTCTGCCTAAAAAACAACGGTTTGTATGAAAACCCAATAACAAGTTCGACCCAAACAAAAAATAAGGAATTAAGAAAAAATAAATTCAAAACCGACCACTTCATCCAAAGGTTTTCCTTCAATGGGCTCCACAATATCAAGACAGTTCCTAAGCTCCGCAAATAGTTGATGCTTCTCTCCTTTGCCCAAGCATTGTGATGAGGATCTGCAATTAGTCACAATGAATTCTCATTGTTGAGGGAATAAAATAACAGAAACCGTAATTGAAGATAATGCACACCAACAAAGACTTTTGACAATGACAGTTTAGACTAAAAAAAAGTTATTGAAGTAAAGGAGCAAAAAATGTTACCCTATATCTGCCTTAGAAGTAATAATGACCTCCCCTTCATATTGACCTGGGGGCTGAGCACTTGGCACATCTATGGAAACCCAAACTGCAGTTGTTTCCCTACAGCCAAGGAAAAAACAACCACCTCAGCTTCACGCAATAAGAAGCTATCCAGGTTTTCTTTATATCATAACAGAATAAGCACTATTAAAGCAGTAAAATAGACATTACCCAGGAAGTAAGCTTATTTGGCTACCCGGAAGGTCAAGGGGTACAAGGGCATCTGGGACACCTAATATGGGTACAACACGCCGTAATGTTAAAGTTTGACCAACAACCAACCTGAGAGCCAATATTAGCAAAACTATGAACCAAGAAGAAATTAATCAAGCTGCAGCGAGAAGAAAATATAATCAAAATACTAACCGATCACCAGATGCAGAGCATAAGTCGCTACACTGAACCTGCACAACCCCTGCATTACTAGAATTGCTCCAGGAAACTTTTGGACGTAGAGCAATTTGTATACTTTCTCTCTCGTTTCTAGCTGCCAGAAGATTTATCTTCAAAATAAACAAATTAGGCGCTAGAACTAGAATAGCCACTTAACATATGTGCCAAACAATATCAAAGGCATATGATTTATATAACAATCAAAGATGATTAGACATATCCATTCATTCTAACTAACAATTGTAAATTTGTAATAGGGAATATACAACCATAAAACATGTTCCACATGGCAGGTGCTTGTATCCAACTCACTCACCACAAAGGGAATGTGAAGAAGATGGATTTCTATCCACATAAACCTACTCTAAAATCTCTTAAATACTTTTCTAAGAATGGTATATCCATGTTAAGCTTAACAATCACAAAACCCACCCCATGACTGAATAGTAGCCCATCATATCTAATCGAAAGAAGAGTTATTTTTTTTGTTTTTAATAAAAGAAAATATCCAATACATTATTAGGATATCCAATAACTATAAAGACATAACAATCACTTTTAAAACCGATGTACCAATATTTAATACGAGTTTTCCACTTTTAGTTTAATGAAAATATTATTCCCCTCTATGCCCACCTATCAATTTGGAGATTCCCAATCGTTCAGTCAATAAGTCAAAAATAAATAGTCAGTTCAGTGGTGTATGCATCAGTAGACACAATCTTCAGTCAATAAATCACATATCCATGTTCTTAGGAGCACCATTTTTTGTTCATATACACTCAAAACCGGAAAAATAATATGGATCCATCATCATATTATTAAAAAGTTGAGTGAATCAACCCAAGTCACGAGTAAACAAAAACTCTCATAGGAGCATTTTATCCTGAAACATGTTCATGTGCAGAACATGCATTACTTAATAGAGAGAAAATTATAAGACTATTTAAGCTTGGGTCACACAAATATATGTAATGTGAGTGTATCAATAGATAAAATTAATAGTAGGCACATAACGCAACTGTATAAATTATTTATTAACTTTAACACTTACAGGCTCCAAACGTCTAGGCATTTCCTGCGGCCCCACATTAGCTGTGCTTGGCATGGACCAACATGCAGTAAGTTTGCAGTCGGAACCTCTGTTGGATCGATAGATCCAAAAAGTGGACCTGAACCTTGTAAACCATTGTCAATCCATCCGTATGCTGTCCCTCCCCCAGCAACACCTTCTACTGGCGGCACAGCAGTGCCCTGAGGATTATCTGCAAAGCAGTTAGACAATTAATAGAGAGAATAATCTAATACAAATGACAAATCAGCAAAGAAATTGGCACAATGGAGTAAAAGATCCCGTAAGCTTGTCTTTCTACTTTATTCAACAGTTTGGAACCAAATTTTAGAGAAATTCATCAACCTTAAAGAATAATTTACAGAAATTGAAACTTGATTTTTAAACACAAAAAGAACCTAATATAACAATTAATAAATACTACAACAATAAATTCTACTAGTTTTTTCAAATAAATCAGCTCCACATAGTTAAGCACAAATAAAAATAAAATAAAATAAAACAAGAAACGAACAAATCCATTTGGTTGCCGGGAACTTGGAATCTTGTAAAAAGAAGCAAAAAGAAAAAAATTAAAGAAACAACTACGGTAGAATCTTCCATTTCCCTCAAACTATCTCAGCAACGAAATAAAACATAAATTATTATGAAAAATAAGTTCAAAATTAAAACCGCCATAACACATATAAAACAATTTTTAATGGGAGGAGTGATTGCTGATATTTACCGCATTTATCCATTACAGCGCTGTTGTGCTGGTGCTATAGGTGCAATTACTATGATCTTGATAAATTCTTGTGACTTCCGTTTTGAGTTCAAGGTTATCGCGTGAAACCGAGAGAGAGGATCGCGTTTTGAGTGCGCAGAAATGAATATATATATATATATATATATATATCTATATATATATTATATTATATATATATATATATATATATATATATATTATATATATATATTTAGAATATCGAAACCCACGTCATTCACACTGGTCGTTGCACCACTATATAATATGTGAATAAATTAAATATTGTTTCAGATTTTTGCAAAATCTCAAGCTCAAATCATTATTTTGCGTCCTTAATACGTGTATAAATTGTTGTGATACACCGATCATTTTAGAAAAGATTTGAGGAAAAATCGAGTGTTCTATTACTCATAAGAATAGAATTTACAAGTTTGTTTACAACACTTGAAACAAAAATACAAAAATCTCAACTCTCTCTTTGGGATATATTTAAGCTCCCTGGAAACCTTAATTTATAGGCAAGTCTTGGCTTTGATTTTCAACAAAGTTACAGTGATTTCCTTAAATCACTCTTAACTTCATGGATCCACGAAAGTCTCTTGGTGGTTTCCCTTCATTGTTTTGCAGCTGTATTTCTTCATTGCTTGCAGCTGGAAGCATGGTTGGAGGAAGCTTCTGCATGAAGGCTAACAGCTGGACTCTACAATTTTCCCCCTCCAACTGCATTTGAAACAATCAACATCTGACAGTTATCTCAGTTATGTCTCTGCACAACTCTAACTTGTCTCGAGAAACCACATTTGTTAACATGTCGGCTGGATTCTCATCTGTATGGATCTTCACTAGTCTCAGCAGTTGTTGATCCATCACCTCGTGTATCCAGTGATAGCGAATATCAATGTGTTTCATCCGGGAATGATACATTGAGTTTTTGCTCAAGTCAAGAACACTCTGACTGTCACAATGTATCTTGTAATCTGTCTGCTTGATCTCTAACTCTTGGAGAAAACGCTTTAGCCACAACATTTCTTTTCCTGCCTCAGCTATAGCAATGTACTCAGCCTCTGTTGTGGATAATGCAATACACCTCTGCAATCTTGAATGCCATGACACAGCTCCCCCTGCAAAAGTGTAGATGAATCCTGATGTAGATTTCATACCATCAAGATCTCCTGCCATATCTGAATCTGTATAGCCTTCCAAGATCGGATCAGCTCCCCCGTAACACAGACGAAACTTCGTTGTACCCTTGAGGTACCTGAGAATCCATTTGACTGCCTCTCAGTGTTGCTTTCCAGGGTTAGAGAGAAAATGGCTCACTACACCCACTGCGTGTGCAATATCTGGCCTAGTACATACCATTGCATACATAAGGCTTCCAACAGCTGAAGAATATGGTATTGCTGACATTTCCTCTATCTCTTTCTTGGATGAGGGGCACAAATTCTTGCTCAGTTTGAAATGGTGCGCTAGCGGAACGCTGACTGGTTTGGCTTTCTGTATATCGAACCTTCTGATTACTCGTTCAATATACATTTCCTGTGAAATCCATATTTATTGTTCTGTCTGTCACGAACAATCTCCATTCCCAAAATCTATTGAGCTGGTCCTAAATCTTTCATGTCGAAAGCCTTGGAGAGTTCCTTCTTTAGCTGGCTGATCTTCGCTGCTTTTTGTCCAATAATCAACATGTCATCTACATACAATAGAAGAGCAACAAAATTTCCATCTGGAAACCTCTGAATGTATACACACTGATCTGCTGCAGTTCTTTTGTAGCATTGACCCACCATGAATGAGTCGAACTTCTTGTACCACTGCCTCGGTGCTTGCTTGAGCCCGTACAAGCTCTTTTTCAGCTTGCAAACAAGGTTTTCTTACCTGAAACCTTGAATCCTTCTGGCTGCTCCATGTAGATTTCTTCATTCAGATCACCATGAAGAAATGTTGTTTTGACATCCATCTGTTCAAGCTCAAAGTTTAATCTGGCTACCAATCATAGGATAACTCGGATTGAAGCCATTTTTACCACTGGTGAAAATATCTCATCAAAGTCAATTCCACTTTTCTGTAGGAATCCTTTGACTACTAGCCGAGCTTTGTGTTTCACCACTTTCCCGCTGTCATCTTTCTTGAGCTTGAATACCCATTTGTTCTTCAGTGCCTTCATTCCATGTGGGAGCTTGACTATCTCATAAGTGTTATTTTTATGCAGAGATTCCATCTCATCCTTCATTGCGTGCAGCCATTTGTCTTTATCTTTATGAGATACCGCTTCGTTGAAGGTTTCTGGGTCCCCCTCGTCAGTAAGCAGAATGTATTCTGATCTTGAGTATCTGGCTGATGGAATCCAGCCTCGCTCAGATCTTCGTACTGGAGGTTCTGGCTGTCTGTTGTCATCCGGATCTGTGAATGATCCTAAAGCCTCTGATGGAACAGGCTGCAACTCCCCCTGCTCAATACCTCATTCCTCATCTGGTTCTGCTTCTGGTATATCATTGCACCCCATCATCATCTGTGGCCACTGGTGTTGGTGATGGGGTTGTGTCTAGATTTGCATCGGTATTGTCGGCACTGTCTTTAGAAGGCATCTTGGGCTTTTCAATGTCTTCTATTTTCTGGTCTTCAAGAAACACTACGTCCCTGCTTCTGATGACCTTCCTTTCCTTCGGGTTCCATAGCCCGTATCCAAATTCCTCGTCTCCATAGCCTATGAAGATGCATGGAGTAGTCCTTGCATCGAGCTTCTGCCTGAGCTCCTTGGATACATGTGCAAATGCTAAACATCCGAATATTCTGAGGTGAGAATATGAGGGATTCTTACCAGACCACACTTTCTCCGGAATCTCGAAGTTCAACGGTACAGATGGTGATCTGTTGATCAGGTAGCAGGCGGCACGAACAGCTTCTCCCAGAATGGCTTTGGCAGCTTAGCCATACTGATCATGCTTCTGACTTTCTCCATAATGGTGCGGTTCATCCTTTCGGCGACACCATTGTGTTGTGGGGTGCGTGGAACAGTCCTCTCGTGTCGAATACTGTGGCTTCCGCAGTAGGCATCGAACTCCCTGGAAGTGTATTTGCCTCCATTGTCTGTGCGAAGGCACTTCAGTTTCTTCCTTGTTTCACACTTGACCATGGCATGGAACAGTTTGAAATAGTCCAGGACCTGATCCTTTGATTTCAGAAAATACACCCAAACTTTTCGAGAAGCATCGTCAATGAAAGTCAGAAAATATTTATTACCGCTAGTGAGTTTACCTCCAGGGACCACATACATAAGAGTACACCAGACCGGGTATCTCTGATTTCTTTTTAGAAGAGAAATTGAAAGAGACTTTGTGTTGCTTACCGAATAGACAGTGGTTACAAGGATCCAGAACATCATTTTTGGAGACAGTGATTAGATCCTTCTTTGTCAAGGTAGACAACCCTCTTTCACTCATGTGACCGAGTCTCTGGTGCCACAGATTCTGATAAGCCTCCGGTTCAGCTACATTTAGGCTTTCTGCACAAATCTTCACATGAGTCTTGTACAAGGTTCCACAGATGTGTCCCCGGGCGATGACCATGGCACCTTTTATCATCCTCCAAGTGCCGTTGCTAAAGTGGCTAGCATAGCCCTGTTTGTCAAGGGCTACCCCCGAGAGTAAGTTGAGCCGAAGTTCTGGAACATGTCTGACCTCATTCAGGGTTATTGTATACCTTGTATTTGTCCGCAACTGTATTTCACCAATTCCCACTATCTGAGAAGAACTGGTATTCCCCATCTTCACTGCTCCAAAGTCTCATGCTTTGTATGTTGTGAAGCAATCCCTGTGAGGAGTGACGTGGTAGGATGTTGCAGTATCTACCACCCACTCGACATCCTGAGTTGCGGTGTGAAGGCATGCTTCTTCCTGGCCGGAGCATATAGCTACATCCACCGTAGTAACTACTAGTGTCTCCGCATCATTCTTCTTCGGCTGGTTATTGCCTTGTCCCTGCTCCCGTTGCAGTTTCTGGCAATTTTTCTTCAAATGGCCTTCTATGCCACAGTGGAAGCACTTGTATGTCTTTTTCCCATCATTGGACCTGCCCCTGCTTTTGCTTCTACCTCTCCTCCCACCTTGATGTTTCTCATGTTGTCTTCATCGCTGCTCCGAGACAAGGGCTTCTGTTTGATCTAAGCCCACGTCTTTTCTTCTGGCTTCTTCATTTGACAGGGAATCTTTTACCATAGGCATGGTAAGTTTGCCTCCTGGAGCTGAGTTGCTGAGAGTAACCACCAGAGTCTCCCAGCTATCAGGAAGAGAACTGAGTAGTAAGAGGGCTTGAACTTCGTCTGCCAGTTGCATGTCTACTGCAGACAATTGGTTCACCAGGCTTTGGAACTCGTTGGTGTGTTCTGCAATGGAAGTTCCACTTCGTAGCTTCAGGTTCACCAAACGCCTCATGATTAAGGCCTTATTCTGAGCTGTTTTGGCCTGGAACATATCTTCCAATTTCCTCCACATTTCATAAGCATCTGTGTCATGTACTACGTGGCGGAAGACACTGTGACTGATCCACTGCCTAATCTGACCCAAAGTTCTGTTGTTGAGTTTATTCCAGTCATACTCCTTAACAGACTCTGGTTTCACTCCCTTCAACTCGATGACATCAAACAAATCTTTGCAATGCAAGAAATCTATCATCTGAGGTCTCCAGAGGGAGTAATTAGTTGCAGCCAGTTTAATCATTGCACCAGAATTGGAATCTTTCATTTCCATTTTAAGTTTTAAAGTTTAATATGAAAATATACTAAAATCGGGGCTGAATTTCACAAATCTGAGGTCACCGTTGCGTCCGGAACGGTCGAAAATGGTGGAATAGACACTTCGTTGGTCTAAATCCGACACAGGGGTTGATTTATAAATTCCTAAAAGTTCTGAGGTAAAACTATAAATTTCAAAACTTCAGGGGGCTAAATGAAATTTACCAGGCTGCTGACGTGGAAATGCTGACGTGGAAAGGTGGGACCGGACTGCTGACATGGCGGACACGTGGCGGCTGACTGGACGATGACGTGGCGCTGACTGGGCGCTGACTGGGCTGCTGACTGGGCGTGTTGTGGCACTGACGTGGCGGCCACGCGGATCGTCTTCAACCTTCGTTCAGCGCGTGCAGCGCGTGGTTGAGACTGGTCTTCACTCTCCGGCACGTGTCGACGCGTGCGGCGTCTTCCGGCCTCCGTTTGCTCGCCCCGAAATACCACCGAGCTCGTCTCGACGTGAACTAGCTGATGGTGCCCTTAAAATTAATTTTTACAACTTTCGTCGGAACCGATTTTTCGATCGGAAGCTCTGTTATCCGGTTTTACGATCCCAAAGTACAACCGAAGCTCTGATACCACTTGTTGTGATTCACCGATCACTTTAGAAAAGATTTGAGGAAAAACCGAGTGTTCAATTACTCACAAGAATAGAATTTACAAGTTTGTTTACAACACTTGAAAAAAATACAAAAACCTCAAATCTCTCTATGTTTACTCCCTCTTTGGGATATATTTAAGCTCCTTGGAAGCCTTAATTTATAGGCAAGTCTTGGCTTTGATTTTCAACAAAGCTACAGTGATTTCCTTAAATCACTCCTAACTTCATGGATCCACCGAAAGTCTCTTGGTGGTTTCCCTTCATTGTTTTGCAGCTGGATTTCTTCATTGCTTGCAGCTGGAAGCATGGTTGGAGGAAGCTTTTGCATGAAGGCTAACAGCTGGACTCTACATAAATGAATTGCTAATTGTTAGAAAATGTTAAGTAAACAGCATTTGGAAAATGTTAATAGGGAATATTAGTACATCCATGATGGTAATATTTTTTGGAGTGGTTAGAATAAATCATTAAGTTACCAAACACATGTGATTACATAGTAATCAAAGCATCCAAATGCATGTGATTACATAGTAATCAATGCTTGCTTCCAATTACATGTGAGTTAATAGGAAGTCATGCATGTGATTGTATAGTAACTTGATTTCCCTCCTAAATATATATACATTTTGCTTATTGAGTTAAGCAATCAATTAAGTTTGATTAAGAACATCTCTACAAAAAGTAAGGTATGCAATTGTGTTGTGAAATAATTAGGTTTATTTCAATTTGTTTGTGAATAAATCTAGGATTAGTAATACATGTATGGTTAGATCCTAAATGAAAAATTATGAAAATATATTAGGATGAAGTTTCCCTACATTGGTATCAGTAGCTTAAATACATGTATTCCAGTTAGATTACACAAAAATGCATGATCATGCATGGAAAATGAAGAAAATGCATTATGGTTTTGTTTTACAAAAATATTTTTCTTCCAACTTTGGGCCGTAATAAATCACTGTATAAAAATTGATAATGGTGTGTTCTAAGATGTTTTGAAAACTAGGACATAAGATCTTTAATTTTGTATATCATTTTCTAAATTTAGATTAAAATTGAGAGAGTTATGGACCCTAGAAGTTGGCTAGTCGAACATGTTTTTACCCAGAAAAATACTCCCAAAATATAAAAAACGACATGTCATCCGTATTTTAAGACAACAGACGACATGTCGTCCGTAGATAGTGTAACAGTAAGAAATAGACGACTTTTTGGTTACATGAAAAAAAGACATGATGGTTAAATTCAAACTGTAAAACCGACATGTCGTACAGTCACAGATATAGCGGACGACAAGTCGTCTGCACGTGTGACTTGGCGGAGCCTGGCCGGTGTGTGCGATACTCTTGATAGCGCGTGGTGGCGCGTGGAGATAATGTCTGCCCATGTGAGTCATTTCTGTATCGGTTTTCTTCGGTAATTCCGATCAGTTATGATTGGATGACTAATCTTTTTTTTGCATAGTGTTCTAATTGTGAATGCTGGTTTTCGTCCGAGGTCCACAATCGAGAATTTGTAGTATGGGGCACTAGTGATCCTGCAAACAAAGGTAGTGTGAGCAGGGAGGATACTGCCCACCAGTGTGGTGGGTGTCGTAGGCACACTGACGCTCAAGTCAGTAAAGATAAATGAGCAGTAAACAAAATAAAGAATAATGCAAGGTTTGATATTATTTTGATCTATTTGGCTGCCGTGGGGGCGGGGGGTTAGTGTTTATAGGTTTTGAGGCTCTGAGAACTCAAGTTTGGAAGCTCAGACTTGAATTGGAATGTTTTGAATTGTGTTGCTATTTTATAGGTAGAGAAAGGTGACTTCATTAGTTGGCATAAGTCCCACAACGTGCTCATGTATGAAAATAGGTTGAGCATGTGAAAATATGCCTTGTGTTAGGAAAATGAGGGGGCGTATTTGGTATATAATAGGGAATGGTTGTCTTTAAGCTGCTGGCTTAATTGTGACTCAATAATGTTAAATTCTCCGGGCTGGGTTACCACTCTTGGGCTTTGTTTATTGTTGGGTTTGAAGTGAAAATACGATTTTGCCATTGGCCCAAATTTGGCCCGTACACTAATCGGCCATTATAACATTTATAGTAGATTTTACACGCTTTAGTTAAGTCTATTTGATTGCTCATAAATCTGAAGCATTAGAATATTTTAAGAAATTTATGAATTTAACAAAAAATCAATTAGACAATAAAATTAAAGCGCTACGCACTAACCGTGGTCGTGAGTATTTATCTGATCAGTTCAAAGAATTATGTGATGAAAAATGAATTAGTCGCCAATTGACTACTTCTGCTACACCTCGACAAAATGGTGTTGCAGAAAGAAGAAATAGAACTCTTCTTGAAATTGTTAGGTCTATGATGGCACAAGCAAATTTGCCTATAACCTATGGCTATTAGGGTGATGCACTGTTGACTGCCACATATATACTTAACCGAGTGCCATCAAAATCTGTTGCCACCACATCATATGAGTTATGGACAGGTCCCAAACCAGATATTCACTTTCTGAAACCTTGGGGTTGTGCAGTATATGTCCATGTGTGTTCTCACGAACATGGAAAGTTAGGCCCAAGAGGAAAAAAGTGTATCTTCATAAGATATTATAAACAATCAAAATGATATGTTTGAATAGGTGAACATGAAAGTGGAGGCGTGACATAATTTGAATCATGAGATATCATATTTTTAGAAAATTATTTTCCTAAGCATGAAGAGATAGGTCAAGATTTATCTTTATATGAAACTCAGGATCACATGAATCTCATGACTGGTGAACACTCATGTTTACCTAATTCAAGTGGGAGTGATGAGATAAATTTGAGAAAACATGATGAATCAGTTTCACATGAATCTCAAAATGATGAATTAGTTTCACATGAGTCTCTTTGAAGTGATCCGAGTGGGAGTGATGTACATAATCCAAGTGGGAGCAATGTGCATGATCCAGATGTGAATAATATGGAAAGTGTGGAATTAGTTCCACAACTAGAATCCCAATTGCGACGTAGTAATCATATAGGCATTCATCGACGTCGTTTCAATATCGAAGGAGAAACCTTTATGATTCTACCTCAAGAGGATGACTAGCCTAGAAACATAAAAGAGGTTCTTCAGTGTTCTGCTAAGGAAAAATGGATGAAAGCAATGGAAGAAGAAATGGAGTCAATGAGGTCCAACAAAGTTTGGGACCTGGTTGATTTACCCAAAGGACGCAAAGCTATCAAGAACAAATGGGTTTTTAAAATAAAACGTAATGACAATGTTAATATCGAAAGATATAAAGCACATCTTATAGAAAAATGGTATACAAAACAAGAAGGAATTGACTACGAAGAGATTTTTTTCACATGTTGTAAGATTTTCCTCAATTTACTTGATTCTGGCTATAGTAGCAAGTATGGATCTAGAATTACATCAAATGGATGTAAAGACTGTTTTTCTCAATGGAGAACTTGATGACGAAATTTACATGGAACAACCAATATGTTTCATGAAAGAAAATGAAAAGGAGAAAGTATGTAGACTTTTAAAGTCTATATATGGTCTCAATCAATTGTCTAGACAATGGTATATATGATTCCACAATACAATCATTTCGAATGATTTCACAATTATAGATGAGGATCGTTGTGTGTACACCAAGAGAGATAAAGATAAGTTCATTATCTTATCTTTGTACGTGGATGATATACTTATAGCTGGAAATGATAAGGATTTTGTAAGTCACATTAAAGAATGGTTATCATCTAACTTCGAGATGAAAGATATGAGTGAAGCTGCATATATTCTTGGGGTTAAGATCTCAAGAAATTGGTTAAAGAATTTGTTATCTCTTTCACATGAGTCATACATAAAAAAAATTGTTGAACACTTTCAAATGCAGGCTTGCAAGCCCATTGATATTCCTATCACAAGAACCGAAGCTTTGAGTCGTAGATTGTGTCCTGAAACTCCACAGGAAAATGAACAAATGAAGAAAATTCTTTATGCAAATGCAGTTGGAAGTTTAATGTACGTAATGTTGTGTACGATATCTGATATATATTTCGTTGTTGGAATGGTAAGTAGATACCAATCCAATCCAGGGCTAGCATATTGGAAAGCAGTTAAAAGAATATTAAGATATCTGAAAGTGACACTTGATTACTCATTGTGCTATCAAGGGAATGATATGCAATTGCGAGACTATACTAATGCTGATTGGGGAGGAGATCTAGATGAAAGAAAATCTACATCTGGTTTTGTTTTCTTGCTAAACAATGGTGTCATATCATGGAGCAGTAAGAAACAATCTTGTATAGCCTTATCCATAATGGAGTTTAAATTTGTGGCTTTTTCATCTACAGTACAAGAAGCTGTGTGGTTGAAAAGGTTCTTGGATCATTTGGGTTGTCAAATGATGCTTCTGATCCAGTATTAGTTAACTGTGATAATGAAGCAGCAATAGCCTACACAAAAGACCCAAAATTCCTTTGTAAAACGAAACATATAGTTACCAAATATAACTTTGTAAAAGACATAGTTGCACGAGAAGAGGTAAACATGAAATACATTTCTACGCAAGATATGGTAGCAGATTCATTGACCAAGCATGTTCCTATAGATGTCTTTGTCAGACATGTAGAAACTCAGGGATTGCGTAGATGTTAATGTGCTTATATATTATGATATGTTATTTTCTCAAATAATATTTACTAATGTTAATACTCATTGATATTTATGTTCAATGCTTACATGTTATTATGTTGATACATGTTTAAAACAAATATATTATTAATTAGTATGAGAAGTACGTAGGACAAGTGAATGATTAGCCCTCTCACATGGGTAATCGCCTCCATTACTTTGTGTTAATGGGAGATGAGATAAATTTTAAGCTAATTATCTGAGTGATAATTTAGAGAGCTCAAGCTTGAAAATTAAGTAATATTGTTGTGATGTCACTTTCTATGTGATATGACCTAAGGTGAATAAGTCCATTTTACCTTACTTGTCTTAATGTCAGATATGATTTAGACATTGTGCTTGTCTGAACTATCATATGTATGATATTTTATGAGACATACGCTCCATGGGAAATGAGTGAATATCGTAGCACATGTTTTCATATCATGTGTACAATTGCGACTATTGAGGGTAATACAAGTAAAGATCTTGGTCTTGATATTGTGTGAGACTCTTGAGATTAGCTTGTATTCATTATATGAATAATATCGCGTTAGCTTGTATTCACCGGTCGACCAATTATATTGTTATATATAATCAAACATGATTGTGAATACAAAAAAATATATTGCATTCGAAAAGAGATCGAGAGAGATATGATGTGATAACTGATCGAGGATACCGTATACCTAATCCCATATGGTTCTATCCATTATTCGAGCGGCTATATATTCTTAACAGATGTATAACAAGTGAACTCTCTAAGTATGCTGATTGCACGACACAATTGCTAAGTATGAATTATTCTTGTAGAGACGATAAAAAATATTGATCTCATCATGTGTGAGTGGGAGATGTTAGAAAATATTAAATAAACAATATTTGGAAAATATTAATGGGGAATATCGGTACACCATGATGGTAACGGTTTTTGGAGGGGTTAGAAGAAATCATTAAGTTACTAAACACATGTGATTATATAGTAATCAATACTTACTTCCAATTACATGTGAGTTAATAAGAAGCCATGCATGTGATAGTATAGTAACTTGATTTCCCTCCTATAAATATGAGTATTTACTTATTGAGTTAAACAATCAATTAAGTTTGATTAAGAGCATCTCTACAAGAAGTAAGATATACAATTGTGTTGTGAAATAATTAGGTTTATTTCAATTTATTTGTGAATAAATCTAGGACTAATAATACATGTATGATTAGATCACAAATGAAAAATTATGGAAATATATTAGGAATGAAGTTTCTCTACACTAATTATGTAAAACCATATTTGAAATTCGCACTCCAAGATTTGCTTATTACACTCTATTCCTCTGTAACCGTATCACTCTTCATAACATTATTACTATTTCCCGACCTTCTTTATACTTTTTCATTTCTTTTATTAAGTATTAAGTTAGGACCCGCACTTTGACTTTTGCGCTCATTTAAATTTTGGGTAATGATACACATACAAACACTCTTACCGAAAATAAATACACTCCTCTCACTGTCGCTACAGTGATCACTGTAGCTACAGTGAGAGGAGTGTATTTATTTTATGTAAGAGTGTTTGTATGTTTATCATTTTTGTTAAATTTTAGATGATAATGAAAATTTTAGTGCACGTAAATACAGTAGAACTTAAAATGAATTGAAATTTAATAATTTCATTATCAATTTAACTAATGAATTAATTCTGATCATAAACTCACAAATTATTTCTATTTATAAAATTAATATAACTTAAAATACTTTTGTTGTAGTATAGTATAATTATTAAAATAGAATATACATGTTTTTTAAAGATGTTCTTACAATACTTGGGAAGAAATAAAAAATAATTTACTTAGTTATGTGATAAGTAATAAAAAGATAAGTTGATTTCCTGAAATATTAAACTGTATAATTTGGTTATAAAAAAATTACTATAAATGTTGGTAGTTATATTCATGTTATTAGTAAATTTTCATTTTATTTATAGATTTTTGGTATAATTACCTAAATAGTTTTTATAATTTAAAATTATTACAAAACAAACAATCAGATATAAATGAATTCACTATCAATGTTGTAGGTGTTCAGAAGTAAGCCTGCAATCAGGGACACGTGTCGACGTAAAAAAAATATATTTCTCAGCACATTTCTTTAGTAAAACTATTGTAAATAGCTAGAGGTCCACCAAAAGATGACATTTGTCATTGTACAATCATACTAGTAGATATGAGAAGTTAGTGATCATCCCTAAGACTTGAGTGATTTCGGAGGAGAACTTGATTCCAGGGTAAACTAACCCGAAAATTTGAAAGCCTCCGGAGTAAACTAAGGCTTAACTTTGGAATGACCTGACTTAAGAGTGGAATGACTTGACTCCGGAGTGACCTGACTATGGATCGAACCAACTCTGGAATAGCTTCACATCGAAAATTCTAGAAGTATATCGGAAATACTTCGAACTTAAATTGGAATACTCCATAATACACTGGAGTTGTTAGGGTTGGTGCTCGGAGTGCCAATTCGGATCGTATTTATGTCCGATTCATGAATACGAACAATTCATTTTACCATTATATTACTTATTTATGGTAGTACTTATTATTTTTATATACATATTCGATCTAATTACGATTAGATTGAAACTAAATATGATTTAGTGATATGTATATATTAGACAAAGACCTGATTATATATAATGTAGTGCGCAGTTACAAAGTAGTTTGTAATTGACATTGGGAAGTGTCACTACTAGAAGTATATTATCAAATAAAGTTCATGGTCAAGATTTACTAACATGGGTCGGTTAGTAAAATCCGCTGAGACCAGTACATGTCGTATATCGAGACTTGGTCCGATGGTTTATCCCAATGAACCATGAGTCTGGGGAGACTCGTATAGACGTGTATGTGTTTATATTGGATAAACACTGAACGAATCACCGAAGATTTCCTAATAGATGGTACACCAACGTCGATAGGAATCTTCTCGGGTCAAGTGAGCATAGTGGTCCTTTGACTTGAGATACCACTGTGGATGTATGAGGTATCCTCCACACTTTGATGGCAGTCACATCACCGATCTATTTAGATCATACCTCCGCCTGTTCGTTGGGTGCGGACTGATCCTCAGGATATCATGTGCGTATCAAGATAGGATTCGTCAGTTCTGTGTACAGAGCATATGTATTCAATATGGAATTAGCAATCTATTAAATCCATGGGCCCGTGGTACACTGTAGAAGTAAGTTCTAAGTATTATTAAGAGAGTGCTAATAGAGATTTGACATTTTTATCTATATCTCTGGAATAATCCGAATACTTGTGATGGAAGGATTATACGTGTAAGATGACCTCGACATGTATGATTCAACGAGCTTATCTGTGGTCGTCATAATTTACGGGTGGGTAGATTATGGACATGAAATTGGATTTCGTGACGGATATGCCTGAATCTAGAGAGTCTCACTAATGAAACATACTCGTAGAGCACTAGGGTAACTATTATAAATAATATTGATTATTTATAAATCGTTTAACGGTTAAACGAAAAGATACATGCATAGAGGCTATTCGGTCATTTCCAAGTTAATGTGTATTTGGATTAAATACTTGATTTTATTAAATACACATTAATTTTTTGGTCAAATAAAGTATTTGACACATGTTCCAAATATATGTATTATGGAATATTTAAAGGAAATATGATACATGTATTTAGATATTTGTATTAAGTAATTATCTAATTATTTAATTGTTAAATAATTAGAATAATTAAATACATTTATCGTTATCATAATTATGCTTTTAAATGGAAAAATATGATTGGTGCACATGTATTTTACTTTTTGGAAAAGGTAGCAAAATTGAATTTGGCTTCTTTAATATTGATTAAAAATTATCAAATTTTTATTTCCAAAAATGCCCCATTTTGTTCCTAACCCTACATATATAAGGGTTTCATTTTTCATTTACAACTTTGTGCGTTAAGCTTCCAAAAATATTACAAAAGAGAGTTGAGAGAAAAATATGAAGAAAAGAAGAAGATTTGAAGAAAACTTAAACTTTTGTAAGTTTTTTCAATTCCTTTTCAACTAGAAAAATGTTTCTAGGGTTCCAAGATTTATCATATGATGTTTGTTTGTTTCTCTACTCTTTTAGTTTTGTAATATGATCGTTGGAAGCATGAATGAAAGATGTATGCATGTATATAAACAAAGTTTGCTTATTAATGATTAATAATCACATTTTTGTTCATTAGATGATTTGATTGTCATTCTAGAGTTTCTTAGCCACTCATAAATGACCTAAAATTGTTCTTGAGTTATTTCATTATGGTGAGACTTGCTTGGTGTGGTAGTGATTGAATTAAAGTATTGAATTTGTTTAATTTGGTGTAATTTGTCAATTTATGGAAATTGTAAGATTAGGCTTCACAACCCTTTCCAAATTTGGGCTTTTTATATATGTGTTGTAATTTGATGTATATTAAATTTGGGATTAATTGGATTTGATCTTGACTTGTTTTGAACTAAAAATGACCAAATTGCAAATTCTGAAAAATTAAGGGACCTCTCAGCAATTTGGGAAAAATTGTTTTCTTAAATTTTAATTTGTATTTCCATGTATAAGACATGTATAAATCATTTTGGTAGTGATTTGGAATCACCTAATTATGTATTTGATAAATTATGACTAAAATGATCAAAATGCAAAGTTTAGGGGCATTTTCGTAATTACTGAAAAATATGGAAAATTTTTCAGATTTCTGTTTTAATGTATATTTGATGTACAAATCATTTTATTTGTGATTAGAAATCACCTAAGCTTGTTTTGAATAACTTAAGACTAAAATGATTAAAATGAAAAGTTTTTGGGTTGTATAGTAATTTACTGAAATTATGATTTCTGGGTTTAA
>SKCR01049730.1:0-55106 GCA_019454045.1 Zanthoxylum bungeanum
CATGTTACAAATGTTCAATTCATTTGGTAAATTTTTGCATATATGTGATTTATAGTTCAAGGTACTCGATTTACTTATGCTCCACGAATCAAGTTTGAAGAAATTTCATTTATATATACAACGTCATATTGTTATACGTTAAATTTTTGTGTTCACTCACTAGGTCGTTCATACGATTTACACCTCCATTTTTTATTTGGTGTTGTGGGATTTCTTACATGCGGGGGAACAAACCTTGGAGAAGATGGACACCAACTGCAATCATTAAAAGAACAATTTCAAGGGTCCACATGTATATTTATTTATCATGTTAGGCCATATGGCCGAATATCATCAAGTGTAGATCATGTTGTATCAAGTATGTTTTAAGTATTTCATGCGCAATGTATGTCAGAAATGCATATATTAAGTTCAATCAGCTCAGTTATGCATTATGAGATGTCATGTATCTGTAAGTCATATGACTCAAGGAGATGGTAACGTTGTCTCCTACTGGTCATGCTCTGAGAAACTGAGATGTGATAAATATTTTTTATAATTATTAATTCATTAACAACATATCAAAATAATATTTCTATAGAAAATTAACCTAAATCTAATATTTATATAGAAAATTATTTTATTGGATTATCTTAATAAATTTATTCTAATTACTCTTTAGACTAATTCGATTTTAAATGCTACCATATTTTATTCTATAATGAATAATATAATAAATGAATAAAATAAAACTAGCAATATAATTGGTTAATTATTAATTTATTAATAAATCAATAAGTTGACACTAAAAAATCAATTTAAAAATAACTCAAAAATTTATAAGGAATACATGAGAGGTGTCATTTATTGTTATTTTCTTTTTGCCATTTTCTTTTTTATTTTTGTATTTAACTAATTAATATTTTTATTTATTTTTATTTTATTTGTGTATTTTAATTAATTTAATGAATTAATAAGGATTCAAAAAAAGTAATTGTTTTATTATAAGTATAAATATTATAAAAATTGTAGGGAAAAAGTGGGTAATAGTGAATTAAAGAAATTAAAGTAGCAATCTCCTTGCAGTCGTGACCCAACCCACTGGATTCAGGGGTAGTGTGGATTTTATTGAAGCTGAGGCAATGTTGATGGGATTAAAACTTGCAGATCAGTTGAAAATGATACCTCTTATCATGGAAGTTGATGCACAAAATGTTGTGCATCTCGCCCTGGGTCAATATAGTAGTGAGAATGAGATTAGTTCGCTGATTTCTGAGATTCGTAGAATGGCAAGGAAATTGGGAAATGCTAGTATTGGATTCATTCCTAGATATTGTAATTTAAAAGCTCATGGATTAGCTAAGTATATTGTTAGTAATCCAAACTATGAGGCATGGATTGGATAACTCTGTTTGTTTAATATGAGATATGTTATCTTTCAAAAAAAAAAAAAAGTAGCAATCTCCTTTAATTTCAGCGTTTTACTCCATTTCACGCGCCCTTCTCGCGCATTCAAGTACACGCTTTTGGACTTACATGGGTTATGCAAAGTAAGATTTGTGTAATAATAATAATATTTCCAGAAAATGAATAAACTTGATAAGCATGACAGAAAAACCTGCTGTCCTATTAGTGTGGTCGGGAGTAAAAAAACCGAAGCTGGATTATATAATGGTAGGTCCGGTTTTGGCCGGGCTTATAATAAAAATTGATAGGGTTTGATATGTTAGAGGCGGATAAAGAAATAATTTTCTATAATTATTGGTAGAATGAGTCTTCAAATAGAAGTAAAATTTCCGTGCGAACGAAGACCCACATGAGCTCGTGAGGCATGATATGTAGGAGTTGTAATTTGGGTCAGGATTCGTTTTTTCGTTCGATTCGATTCGCTTTAAAGCGAGTATGGGTTTGAAAAAATGGATTCGTTTAATAATTGGGTCAATTTGATTCTATTCGTTTATTAAACAAATCGAATACGAATTTAAGCTCATTTATTCGTTTAGGATTCGTTTTATTATTTTTATTTATTAGTTCTTGTTAATTTTCAATTAAGATTCGTGAAATTATAGCTAATTATCATAGAAAATGTAATATTTTCGATATTTGGTGAGGTATTTTTAGTAAATATATTAATTACATATTTCATATGTATATATTTATGAAAAATTAATGTAAATCAAGTGTGGTCAATTTTTTTATTAAATAATATCATTGACTAAACGAATAAACGAAAATTCATATTCGATTCGTTTAATAAACAAATCGAATACGAATTCTGATATTAGGATTCGTTTAATAAACGAATCGAATACAAATCCATCACAATTTGATTCGATTCGTTTAAGAATCGATACAAATTCGATTCGTTAATTCGTTTTGCCACCCCCTAATGATATGTTAAGAGCATGTAAGAATATTATTTTTATACCATTTGATTGAATATTATATGTACGAGTATTGATTTCCATATATCATATCTTACATGTGTTATCCCTATTAAGAGGGTGTAGTCAATTTTCATCCAAAAAGGGTTTGTATCCCCTCCTAAACATCAGGGGTGTTCGCGGTGCTGTTCAGGTCGGTTTTTTCGTTTTTCACTTCAAACCGCGCGGGTTGGCGATTTGGGAAATTAGAAACCGAAACCGCAAATTGATAAGGAAAACCGCGACAGTTCGGGTTGGCGGTTTAGCGGTTCGGGTCGGCGGTTTGGATTATAAATTTTTTTAAGGAATTTTTGTGTGTTTTCACATAATAATTAGAGAAAAAATACCTAATTTTCAATTATACATTGCATATTGTCATATGATTATTAAATATCTTAAATTTTATGGTTAAAAAAGAAGAAAAATATAATATAATATCTAATTTGAACGCGGGTCGACGGTTTAGGCGGTTTGAGTCAAAATTTACTGTTTTGGGCGGTTCGGGTCGCGGTTGGATCAGAACCGCACACCGACCCGAAATTTGCGTTTCGGTTCTGATTGACCCGAAATCATTTTTATTTTTTTTTCAAACCGCGCGTTGCGGTTCGGGTCGGGTTGCGGTTTGACCCGAAACCGTGATCACCCCTACTAAACATTAAATCAATTAAAAAACAAACGGCTATTTAAAAATTGAAAAATAATAAATTGATACTAAAATTTCTAATTCTTCTTGATATTTTTAAAAACAACACAAAGATATTGATGTGTAAAATTTTATATTTTATTACTATATTTTTATAAAATCATTTTCTTTTATATTTAAGGATAGAGATTTCACAATTTATTACATTTTTTTTTATTAATATGAATGTAGTAAAATATACATTTTTATAAAAATATAGTGATAAATTATTATACTATAATATAATAATAGAATGCATTTAGTATTTAGATACAAAAGAGTATGCATATCCAAGCTCAACATAAACAAAAATTAAAATAATTCCCTATTTTCATATTTATTAAATAATTTTTTTTTTTTATATAAAAATTAAAATTATGTTAATAGACACAAAGCAAATGGAATAAGAGAAATCAGAAAAGGGGAGAGAGAGAGAATGTCAGATTCAATAATATAAATTTAGGCCACGTAATATCGATGGTTAAGATTTGTGTAATTTATATGTGTACATAATATTTTCCAAAATGATGGAAACCTGTCTTATGCAGCAGGTGAAAGGAGAGAGAATAGGAAAATAAAAATCTGTTTCTTGTCTTTTCTTTTTCTTTTCTTCCTCTCATTCTCTCTCTCTCTCTGTAAACAACTCTAAACAAACTCACTCTCTCTCTATCTCTTCGCATTCATCCTTTTCTTCCTCCTTTATATATCACGAGATCCCCATCTCGCCACCCCCCAATGTCTTCTTCAAAGCAACACTCGCTTCTGTTGAGTTTCATTTACACACATTGCTAAAGGTGAGAGAGAGAGAGAGAACAAAGAAGAGAGAATAATAAGTGCCGTCCTTCCCCGTTTTGTTTTTGTTGATTGGTTACTGGGAAAACATAATTTCAAAATGTCGAAAGATACTACCAACATGCCCGAGTTAGGGTTTCAAAATCTTTCACTACATGACG
The DNA here is from genome assembly GCA_019454045.1 of Zanthoxylum bungeanum. Taxonomy (NCBI): domain Eukaryota; kingdom Viridiplantae; phylum Streptophyta; class Magnoliopsida; order Sapindales; family Rutaceae; genus Zanthoxylum; species Zanthoxylum bungeanum. The sequence goes on from SKCR01049730.1 coordinate 4,038, forward strand.
ACGCATTGAGTTGCGAAGCCAACAAGCCTGATTTTCGAGAACTCGATCTGGGTTCGCCCGTTTCGCCGCTCCGAACTCGCCAGAGTGGACTCGCTACAGCGACTACCACTACGACGACGACAACGAGTTCCAGTTCTAGCTCATCCGGATCCGTTTCGGGTCAGGCGAGACTCAACCCGTCTAACAGAAGACAGGAATCTAGCTCTAACGGTCACTCCGGCGAGCTCTATGGGTCTTGCGAAACAAGCCCAACTGCTCCAATGCGCATGCCGGGTCACGCTATATCAGAATCCGGACCCGGATCCAGTCAACCGTTGGTATTTTGTGGTCAGAGCAGCCAGCAGAGCTCTGTCAGCTCACAGCCCATCAATGTGCTTCCCGCGGGGAATATATGCCCATCTGGGAAAATTTTGAAAACTGGAATAGGGTTAACGGCCAACCGGAGCTCCAGAATTGAGACGCTCGGATCTGGGTTCGGTCATTACGGACATGGAAGCATAATGCGTGGAGGAAGTAACCATAGTGTTATTCGAGGTTCTGCCGCTTCCGTTAAAAGCGGAGGATGTTTGGCTGTGGGCCCGGAGAATGCGAGTGTGAATAGGAATAGGGGCGGAATCTGCGGTGACGACGCGGAGGAGTTGAAGAGGTTGGGGAATGACTTGTATAAAAAGGGTTGCTTTGGTGCGGCATTGTGTATGTATGATAAGGCAATAGCTTTAGCCCCGGGAAACGCCGCGTTTAGGAGTAATAGAGCGGCAGCACTAACGGGGTTGGAGAGAATTGGGGATGCGGTGAGGGAATGCGAGGAAGCGGTGAGGTTGGATCCTAATTATTCGAGGGCTCATCAACGTTTGGGTTCTTTACTTGTAAGGTGAGAATCTGTTGAAAGTTGATCTTGATAGTGTTTGTTTTTTGTTATAATTTTGGTTTTATTTTCAGGGGTTTGTATAATTTTCATGATCTTTTTATATACATTGGTGAGTTTTAGTGATGTTTTGATGCGAGAATGGTTGATTGGTAAATTAAATCTGGGCTTATGGATAATTCGTCGATTATTTTGATGTTGATAATGCTTGATTTTTAGTGGGAATGTGTGAGTTTCCATGTCTTAAGCAACAATGGATAGTCATTTTATTTTATCTTATGCTGTTAGATGCTGGGTTAATGTGAGCTAATGGATGGCTCTTTGTTTGTTGTTATATTGTTCTGTATGGCTGAATGGAGTTAGTTTTGGTTTTTGTGTTGATTTTATTGCTAAGTTGCTAAATTTTGGAAACTCCGATATTGTTGGTGGGTTAATGCGAGTTTTGTTGATAGTCGATGTGCATTGATTGAAAGTTAAGATGGGTTATTTTTTGGATTTTTTTAGGTCTTGTTCATGTGTTATTGTTAGCTAATGACACTGTTTCGTCTGTTTTTCTTTTACTCCACACATATTTGATCTTAAATCTACTGTTAACTGTTTTAATTTTCAATCCTTTTTCTTTTGTTTGTAGCTTTGACTGCACAAGATTACCTGGATTTCTTATTTAAAATTTTTCATTCTTTTGGTGACTTTGGTTCTCTTAATGGATTCATGATCTCTCATCTTATGCAATTTGATCTCCATTTTTTCAGTCTTTTGCTATTTTATCTGATTTAGTTACGTTGATCTCAGTCTTTTGCTTGTTTATATTATTTTGGGTTAGTTGAATATCGGGTTCTTCATCAAGTCCTAAGCTGCACAAAATCGAATTCACATAAAGGTTTTGTCCACATCTTTAACTGCATTTTGTCACAGGTTAGGGCAGGTTGAAAAGGCACGGAGGCTCCTTTGTTTGCCTGGGCTGCAGGCAGATACAACTGAGGTGCAGAAGTTACAGGCAGTGGAGAAACATCTTAGCAAATGCACAGATGCCCGTAAGGTTGGTGACTGGAAAAGTGCGCTGAGGGAAGGTGATTCAGCCATTGCTGCTGGAGCTGACTATTCTCCTCAGGTAAACCCTTGCCTGACTATTTTCCAAGCAAAATGGGTGCAGGTCAAAAAGGAACAATATGGCTTAAACAGTTCAAATTGAAATTGCAGCTCTCATTGTGTAGAGTAGAAGCCCTTTTGAAGCTTCACCAACTTGAAGATGCCAAGTCCACCCTATCAAACATTCCCAAAATCGAACAATCCACGGTGTCTAGCTCACAGTCTAGATTTTTTGGGATGCTTTCTGAAGCTTATACTTTCTTTGTCCGAGCTCAGATTGAGATGGCACTGGGAAGGTAAGTTCTAAAATGATATGATTAGTCAGAAATGAGATACCAAAGGGGATAGTGAGAATAGATGATGGATTTCTTGCAGGTTTGAGAATGCAGTTACAGATGCTGAAAAAGCTGCGCAAATTGATCCCCGGAATGTTGAAGTTGCAGTACTTCTTAGCAACTTCAAGTCGGTAGCTAGAGCTCGTGCCCATGGTAATGATCACTTTAAATCTGAAAGGTTCACTGAAGCCTGCTCAGCTTATGGAGAAGGCCTCAGGTTTGATCCATCAAATTCTGTTCTCTATTGCAATAGAGCAGCTTGTTGGTTCAAGCTGGGGCAGTGGGAGCGATCTGTTGAAGACAGCAACCAAGCTTTACGTATTCAACCCAATTACAGAAAAGCACTTGTTCGACGAGCTGCCTCAAACAGCAAGGTACAGTGTTTTTGTTACTTTTGTAAGGCTTAATTATCGTCTATTTTTTGCTTTGGTACTTGTAGAAAGCACTCAATGATAATTGCTGTAAACAATAGCTAGAAAGGTGGGCAGATGCTGTGAGAGATTATGAGGTTTTGAGGAGAGAATTTCCAGATGACAATGAAATTGCAGAATCCCTCTTTCATTCTCAGGTTGCATTGAAGAAATCTCATGGTGAAGAGGTTTATAATATGAAGTTTGGTGGTGAAGTAGTGGAAGTGTCAAGTCTTGAGCAGTTCAGAGCTGAGGTATCTTTACCTGGTAAGCCTTCTGCCTGTAATTTTTAGGACAATTATCTTCATCTGCTCATTTCAAGCTGTGTTCTTAAGAATCATTTTGAAATTTTATTCAAATAATTGCAGGCTTCTCAATAGTCCATTTCAAATCAGCTTCAAACTCGCAGTGCAAACAAATATCGCCATTTGTGGATACACTATGTGGCCGCTACCCATCCATAAACTTTCTCAAGGTAAATAACTCACTTCATATCTAGCTGCCTTAATTTTACTTGTCTAGATGAAAATGAGAATCAATGTGAATCTCTTACATAAGCATGGTTTTGTTTAACTAAAAGGTGGACATTGATGAGTGTCCGGCAGTCACAAATGCTGAGAATGTGAGGATTGTACCAACATTCAAGATATACAAAAATGGTAGCCGAGTGAAGGAAATTGTCTGCCCTAGTCGTGATATGTTGGAACACTCGGTGAGGCATTACAGCTTTTAGAACTCAAGATTTCTTTTGAAATTCTTGCTACCCAAACCCCCAATTTGATGGGAACACTCTTCAACTGCCCTCCCAGTCATTCCTCCCATAGTCCCACCATAAAATTATTACTAGATAACTGACGTAAATCAGAGCCACATAATAATCTCACTAGCCAGAGGAGCCCAAAGAGATAGATAAGTCCCTTTTACTGTTTTTATTTATTCACTCATTTCTCATTTCCACCTTCTTTCTGCCATTTCTTGTTATTTTTCTTTTCCATTTTCTTGTTAGGCCAGCCTGGTTCTTGAATCCCCATTCCCCACTTCCATTAAGAGAAACTATTGAAAACTATGTACAATTTGATTCAATTTGGCCGTTAGCTGCTTTTTAGAGAGAGAACTTGCAGGCTCTTAGAAGATCTGTACATGTATACAGGTGATGATATATACAAAATATTGGAAGCCCTGAGGGAGATTGGATGTCTCGTGGGTACTTGGTTACTGGTTTTATTGAAAGAAGGGTGAATTTGTTTTCAATATTGTTGTTTTTTTTCAACCATTTCATCAAATAATAAAAATCCCCATTCTTTCTTCTCCTCTCTTCACACTTCACCATTCTTGAATGTACGTGTATGTCCAATCCCATTTTCCCATCTCAATATTATGTCCTAATATTTTGTTTCGCGTTTTAAATAATTATGTTATCAATTTAACGTGTTAATGTTATTGGATTAATGTTCAATGTCATTGGATCAACTTTTTTCAAGTTTTGGTATACATTACTTGTTAGGATTGTAGAGAAACCCTAAATACATATATGTATCATTTAAATTAGAAAAAAGTACATGAATTGTTTGTTCAATGAAGGATTGTTTTCTTATTTAAGGGACCAGATTAGTTGATAAAATTCATTACTCTTTTTCCAACTAATGTCATTTTTAGATAGAGGCCGGATTGGCCTTGAAAGCCACACTATTTGTTTTGTCAACATTGTAGTAACAAACTATGATATCATTGTTTTAGATTAAGTGCAATCATTGCTGTGTTTTAACTTTAATATTCTATATAAATGTGCTTTTGATAAGGACTTTTGGCTAGAAGTTGTTTAATGCCTGGTTGTTGTGGGGGCAAAATGACTTTATTTTGAAGGGCCTATTCTCTTGTAATCTCCAATCACATGTATGTGTGAGTAAAGAGCTTGGTATTTGGTTGTCAAATTCGGAGTTCGACTTCAAAAGTGTATTTATAAGAGTCTGTGGCAGCAAGATATTTTAAGTCTGGATTGATTTGACTGTGGGGATTTGAACGTTTCAAAAACAAAATATTTAAATGACCACCATCACACACCCCTATCCCAAATATATAAGAAAACCAAAATGGTCCGGTGCTACTGCTAATCTACGCGGGTGATGAAGGTAATTAAGGGTAGGCATCGGTCGGTTAATTACGGATTTTTTAACCGAATTAAAATTATTTGGTTAAGTAAATAATCAACCGATTTAACCATATGATGGTACATAACCATTAACCCACCTAACCATTATTTTTTGATCGATTTTGGTTAATTTGATTATTAATCATTCCAGAATCTCCACAAATAACAATCCACATTAACACATTAATACAAATTTAAATTCACAAAAAAGACAAACATATATATGTTTAACAACATAAGACAAATTTAAATTCATTAAAAAACAATCCACAACTACACTCGGTAGAGGGTAAAAGTTTTAATTTTGTTTTAATTAAATATATATATAAAATCAAATTATGGTTTGTAATCGGTTAATTGATCGATTCGGTTATACAAATCTTACAACCTTAATCGAATCGAAAAATAGAAAAATTTAAAAATTTAACCGAAAAAATCGATTTAATCATAATAACCGAACCATTGTAAAAAATTTATTAGAACGGTTCGATTAATCAATTAAAATCGATAAATGCACACTCCTAAAGGTAGCTGTCCCTTTCTGGTTTGGTGGGACCTCGGTCAGCTTTGGCCACGTGTTGTGCCGTTGTAATAAATCAGGAGTGCTGCGCCTACCTGTTCAGGGAGGTGGTATATCATGTGTCGGGTGTATATGCCATCTCTCTGTGTGGGGCCCGCCTACTGTGAGAGAGATGACATATACACTCGGCACATGATATAATTTTCGCTGTTCAGGGGGCAATGTTAGGGAATTTTAAGGAAAGTTCTGAGTACACGTAGACAAAGTCATATTTGTTTTAAGAGAGAAAAAACGATGAAGATGTTAATTGCTACAAAACCTATCACTAAGTTCCAAGTATAAAAAATAAAAAGGAAGGCTGAAATACTTTAATCAATTGTGTCAAAAATAATTGTTTTTTCTTTATAAATTATCATAATCACTATTTCTGTCATAATATTTTAATTATTATTTATCTTGTTAGTTTTTCTTTTCAAAATTTCAAGGAAATAAACTTTGTAGCTTTTATGGTTGGTAAAATTTTGTCGACGTTCATAATTTAATGATGAGTGTGGATGGCAACGGTGGGTTTTTGTGTTTGTATATCAAACCTACTGACATTCATAAAATAAAAAAATTAAAAACCAAAACCACTCATTATCAATGCTGGTTTTAATTAACATTATCAAACTCACACACAAAATAAAATATCAAACCTACTATATCGGGATTTTTAGTGGATTTCTAAATTCCAAATAAAATACAGTTATTAAAATTTAATATAGAATTCAAAAGCATTTTCTTGATCACATAGATAGTGGGTAGATAATGAAAATAAATTACCAAACCAGCACCATACCCGCTGCGGGTTTTAATTTTCATTATCAAATTTGCACCCGCATATAAAAATAAATTACCAAACCCGATATTTGAGATGGAGAATGAGAAAGACTTCAATATTTGGTATCAGTGGGATTTGGTCCTGAATTTAATAATAATATATTACAAAAAAATAAATTGAAATATTAAAATAAAAGAGTAGCGGGTTGACGGATAATTTGTTCATTTATCAAATCCGTCCACTATCTGTAGTAGATTTTGATTTATAATAATAAATTCACTCCTTGTTAAAAAATATATTAAATCTTATCACCAACGGATTTTCGGGCGATATTGCTATCACTAATAGTGAATTTTGTTCATGTTAGTTTGTGATGATAGTCCATAGTGAAACTGATTTTGATAAGTTCAGAATGAACATTAATATTTATTTGCAATTGAAAGAACTGATGAGATATTTAGGAATTGTGGGAGAGAGGAAAAAAAATGCTAAATTTTACCCCAAATTATTGTCGCTAAAACTTAATTGAAAAAAAGGGGTTGGAAAGGAGATTGGTGGATTTAATTAGTCCCACCCACCCTAAAATCAAACCAAATATACGGTTCCTTCCCATATATCAACCTTAAATCGGACTGAATCATTGGAACCATAATTATTATTATTTTTTTATAAAACAAAATAATAGAAAATTAACGTATTTATTATTTTGGAAAAAAAGAGATTGCATTTAATTAAGTTATATATATATATCCTCTTGGGGTGTAGAGGAATCAAAATTCATGTAATTTTGTAATATTTTATTTTTAATAATTTATTCGATTTACATTTTATACATCTTCATCTAGGGAAGGCAGTTCTGTTGGAAATTAGCATACGATATGCGGCGGGAAATTAAAATGATTCAATTTAAACTTAAATTTTCAATCCAAGATCTTTATTAATTTTCATGCTTCATGATATTATTTATAATTGAAATCATAAATAAAGAACTTACCTTAAGCCTTTAAGCAATCCCCGAATCACTCATTGTATAATCTTCAGAGTCACCTACACGTTTGCCCTCCAACGGTATCCACACAAAGTAGAGAGTTAAAAGATTTTGGATTTTTCAAATCAAAGATTATGTATGTGTATTTTCTTTAGTGCTAGCTTAAGAAAAAAAAGTTGTTTTAGGGCTTATGGAATTTTGAAAATATAAAGAATTATAAGAAAACTCTTTTTAAAGAAAAATAAATTTCTTTTTCTCACCAAAAGCACACTCGCGTTTTTCTTTCAAAATTTAATGGCAAGCTAAAAGGGGTTTTTATAGTTTTTTATTTGAGTTGTTTTTATCCCAATCAAATTAGGACCAATAGGATAAGGATAAGATTTAATCCTATTAAAATAGAAATCTTAATCCACCCTAAATAAAATAACTAAAATCATTTTTATTTAATTAAATTAATTAAATAAAATTTATCAATACTAATCAAATTAGGATACTATAAATATGAAATTATAATTTAATACAAATAGTTTGCTAAATTACATATCATCATATATACTTTTAGAAATTACAAAACGACCCTTGTATTTTTAGAAATTACGAAACAACACTTAATTTCCAGATTTGCACTTTGGCCCAAAAATTTACAGAATATCATTTTTATCCATAATTTCTGAAATTATGAATTTGTCCCAAAATTTAAGAACTTAACATTTAAGTCCCAAAATTTAATTCTACATAATTTATCATTAACTCCTCAATACTTTAAAGTGTGTGACCTATTAGGTTCTTTCTTACCTTGGCAATGGAGATAGTTATAGACTTCACAAGTATAGATAAATTAATCCAATTAATTTATCCTTAATTAACTCCTTAATTAAGAAACTAATTTTCATAGATCAATAGCGGCATCTAACAATGCATCATGACCCCAATTAAGGAAGAATACTAAATTTAGTGAAACCTATTCCGTATACGATTACCATATGATTCAATCCTTTCACCTCATACATATCCCGCCAATAATTCTAGAGTATAGAAAATATATACTCTATTAAATCATGGTTATTATAAGCTCTTACTTAAGTTGATAATATATATAGAGAGCTTCTGGAACTCCTTTAAGAACTCGCCATGACCATGGACTTATATTATCACTTATGTCAAATCGCGCCTCTTGGGATATCGACTTTATGTTATCCAGAGCGACAAATCCTTTATTCATCTCTCACTACTTTCGTATGCTTTTCTTATTGCCCAAGCATGACCCTATGCACAATCTCACTATGGATTACGGAGGTGTAATATCAAAGCATATATGATCCACATACAAGATACCATGGAGACCTCACACTGTAAGAAAACTGTCAAATAGCGACGGAAAAATCCGTAGCTAATCCGTCGCTAACTGACCACTAGCGATGGAATATCGGCGGAAAAATTCTGTCTCTATTTTGTTGGTCGCACAAAAAATAGCGACGGAATAAAATTCCGTCTCTATATAGCGACATAAATTCATTCTCTAATTAGCGACGGAAATTATTCCGTCGCTAAATAGTGACAGAAAATTCCGTTTCTATCGAGAGACGGAATAATTTAGCGACATAAATTCCTTTTCTATTTATCGACAGAAGTATTTCCGTCTCTAAATAGCGACAAAAATTCCGATTGTATTTTTGTTTCTATTGAGGCAAGCACTCGATGATTAAATTATCTGTATTGTCGGGCATGACTTATTGAGCTCCATCTAATAATCTCCAAGGTAGTGGTCGGATTAATATCAACACCCTTTACCTTTAAAAATAATTGATTTTTTATTTTACAACTTTTAACCAAAATTTATCTTCAAAGCATTAATCTCAGTGAATGTGTAACAAAATTTGGTTTAAGTGAATGGATTTTTTTTAATCATAAGATTAAAGTACTCATAAAAAAATAAGATTAATTAATTTTAAAATAAAGTAGGATAAATAATTATTAAATCAGTCTATGGTACTTCTTTATCCTTATTCTTTTTTCTGTTGCATTAATCAATTTTTGGGGGATTGAAAATTTTAAAATTAGCGACGGAAAAATTCCATTTCTAATTACCAATAGTTTTGGAAATTAGAAATTAAAAATTAAAAATTCAAAATTAGCGAGGGAATTGTTAGTGTTCCTAGAACATGCCAAGGATCTAATAAGCATGTAAAGGTGTTCATAAATTCAAAATAAGTTGCGGAATATACTTACAATGAACGGATTTGAGCTTCAAAATTTTGAGAAGAGATCTCCAAGATCCAAGATCCAAGCTTTAAGTGATGATTCCAACTCTTGAAGTAGTTTCCCTATCACCTTAGCTGATTTCTCCAAATGCCAGCTTTGTTGATTTTGCAACAAAATCAAATAGAGGAAGGCAAGAAGCTCACGCCCAAGTTGAGAGGATTTTAGGATTTTTCATTTCCAAAATGTTTTACAAGTGTGTCAAGTGTGTGAGAGTTAGTTTTGGTAAAAGGGTTTTACCATTATCACCCAAAGTTGAGAGGATTTTAGGATTTTTCATTTCCAAAATGTTTTACAAGTGTGTCAAGTGTGTGAGAGTTAGTTTTGGTAAAAGGGTTTTACCATTATCACCCAAACTTGGTAGTTGGGTCTTGGTTTTCTAAAAACCAAAACCATGTAGATAAAAAGCAAGTGGTATTGGCTTAAATGCCAACTACCCTCCCAACTACCACATTAAAGTGGGCCCCACATTTGAATTCAAAATTCAAATATCTCTACGAACATTTGCCGCGGCTCGGTTCCGTTTAATCCAATTAAACGAACTTTCGTCGCTAAATAATTAAATCTAATTTAATTAAATAATGATTCCTCGCAAATATATTACGAACGTCGTCTACGAATTAATTCTAAATTAATTCGTTCGTTCGTATTAAAGTCCAACTTTAATTTCGTAATGAAATCCAATTCATATTAATATATCCGATATATTAATTTTAGCCCATACGAATAAATTAAATAGAAAAATCAAATTTAACTATTAAATTTATTTTACCGATTAATTCCAAATTAATCGCGTTCTCTCTCTTCCGAACACATTTAATCCCAGATTAAATAATACCTCAATTAATCCCAGATTAATTTTCTCTCTCTTAATTAATCCCAAATTAATTTTCTCTCTTAATTAATCCCATATTAATTCTAATTAAATCAACTGTCATCGGTGAATCTTTGGGAAGCGACCAAAGAGATCCCTGGATATGTTGGCAGTAAATATGGTCATCGGATTATCCAAATACGTGCGTACCTCGTACCACGTGCTTACCGATTTACAAGACATGGTTGGCTTCTAGCAAAGCACCGTGCCTACCCAATTCTCCAGAAATATTCTTACTGGAATATATAATCTATGTTAGGCGTAGTATACGTAGTATTGCGTATTGCGATCCAGTATCGAATGTCACGTGCTAGGCCTGGGGCTGGAATTATGTCTGCCTCGTATGAAGCACATGTCGGATGTCTGGTAACTAGTCTCTATAATCAGATATACATGACCTAGTCATAATATCCCGTTGACTGCAGTACTTAAGAGCACTAGTACCGTATCCTACGTGACATCATCTCCACTATGACTGGAGTGATACTTCCGACTTGACATCACACCCAATACACTGTGATTCTCAATATACCCAGCAGAGGCGTACACAGAACTGGTTAAAGCCCTGGACGACCAAAACCAAAGCATATTGATTGTCGCAAGTATTAGCGGTGCAAGTCTCAGGTTAAGACCAAATACACCTACCCTGATGTCGGACTTCCATAGACACAATTATATAATCATTATAAATGAAGGGTAAAATTCAAATATATATTGATTAGTATAATCCAATTATATAATCAACTATAAATGAATGGGTTTGAATACAGTCCAACTGTTTTATTAAAACAACAATAAATATTAGTCCAACTAATATATAATTTATTTGACGAATGATATTTGATTGAGCGCGTATGGCAGGTAACTAAACGAATATTGCAAATCTAATACTTGCCTCCCACAATTTTTCTGCGAGCCTCTAACCCTCTGTCGAGTACTCGGGAAACCATGTTTCCTAGTGGGCTAGGATCCCGTTAAATAACACACAATCTTGACTTTGGCCAACAAATTGTATGATACTTAACTAGGTAGATCTCTAAGATCAATTGGATCTCATCCAATTCCTAGATCCAGTAGGTGGACATCCAAGTCCGAAACATATATCTTATATATGCCAATATATCAAATATATTACCTAACCTTTTTCCTCTGAATCAACTAAGCCTTGGCTTTGGCACAACAAACTTAATGATCCCAGTTAAGCGGAACCCATTGACATGGAAAGCTTCGTAATCAATGTCGATGGACAAGAAGTGATCTTGAATTTGGCCAACAAATCACGACTTGGACAAGACACCGATATGGAACAAAACACTCATGATTCAAACACATCCGCAATTAACAAAGGTCTTTACTTTGGCCAACAAACCAATGCCAACTTTGGATCTTGAGTAAGAATCACTCAACGGAAGGAAAAACGCTTAATATGTTTTGAGGGTTTTTCGCGTAAAATTGGCAACCAATTTATTATCTTTGTTAAGGTCTCATCATCATACACCCTTAAACATGCATTCTAAATACATAATAAAGCGCGTATAAATAAATAAATTAATAATGATATACGGATGGATATGTCACAAATTGTTCCTAGAACAAATCACTCATTTTCCTCTCCCCGGCTAGAACTATTCTAACTTCTACCCAATTACATAATACAATAAAGAAACCTCATTTACATTGAGGGGAATTGGTGAGAAGAGAAATACAATGAGAAATGAGATAAAAGGCTGGACACGCATGTCCAATTTAAATAAATTCTAAATTTATTACGATTTCCAAAATTGCCCTCGCCCTTCTAATATCCATCCGATATATATTATTCATACAACACATTCATGTATTCATACAAATCATGTTATTCAATCAATCTAATCCAATTAATTAATCTTTGAATTAATGACCATCCAATGTTCAAACAACGATTTGATTTGCACGAGTCAAACTCGTTTAAGAATAAATACTTAAAGTACGTATTCTTGAATTATATCGAAATACAACTTTAAATCTAATTTATTTGTATTCAATACTAATTCCAAATTAAATATTTACACTTACTTATAAGCCTTAAAGACTTGGATTCCAAATCCAATCTTAATGGGTCTCAAAGGACCAATAACATCCAATGTCATTTCAATTAAAGTCCAATGGGCTTTTAATTGATTCTTAAGGCATGGGCTTTGGCCATAATGGATCAAACCCAAAATGCCAAGGCCCAATATGAATCACCCTATTGCCAATAAATCAATTTAGGCCCATTAGGCCCAATTAAATTCTTTAAAAGGCCAAGTGATGTATTTGGACTTTATGGAATTGGTTTTGGGCCCAATTGGATCCAATCCAAAAGTCCAAAACGAAACTTAGTCAAACCAAGCCCATTAAGCCCAAATACACACTTTTAGCCCAATTCATAATTAAAGGCTTATTAACATAATTATACTATTCCAAATATCACAATTACTTTAATTAAAGTGTATTAGCCATGATTAATTAATTAAACTCAATATTTCAAAAATACCAATTAACTTAATTAATCATGCTTAATCCATCAATTCATGCTTAACACAAATTGAAGCCAAAACACATCATTTCATGCTCAACACAAATTGAAGCTAAAACACATCATTTCATGCTCAACATGCTCTTTGATTTAACATAAACATTATTGACTTTGATTCTAATCTAATCAAACCAACAATCAACATTTTATCATGCATTTAAACACATCCAATGGTGTAAAAATTGAAAAACCAAACTGCAGTCCACTGTCACAGTTTCGGCCTCACTAAGGAAATTTTAAAAAATTTGATCCAATCAATTTTTCTCAAATCTAATCATGCACAACTCTAAGTTAACATAATCTAAGCATGCTCAAAGCATCAATTTGAAGAAATCATACTCAAAACACAAAAGCCCCAAATTTTAGTCTCATGAACCCTAAAATTTTCATGCTTAAAATTGGCTCTGATACCATTGTTAGTGTTCCTAGAACATGCCAAGGATCTAATAAGCATGTAAAGATGTTCATAAATTCAAAATAAGTTGCGGAATATACTTACAATGAACGGATTTGAGCTTCAAAATTTTGAGAAGAGATCTCCAAGATCCAAGCTTTAAGTGATGATTCCAACTCTTAAAGTAGTTTCCCTATCACCTTAGTTGATTTCTCCAAGTGCTAGCTTTGTTGATTTTGCAACAAAATCAAAGAGAGGAAGGCAAGAAGCTCACGCCCAAGTTGAGAGGATTTTAGGGTTTTTCATTTCCAAAATGTTTTACAAGTGTGTCAAGTGTGTGAGAGTTAGTTTTGGTAAAAGGGTTTTACCCTTTTCACCCAAACTTGGTAGTTGGGTCTTGGTTTTCTAAAAACCAAAACCATGTAGATAAAAAGCAAGTGGTATTGGCTTAAATGCCAACTACCCTCCCAACTACCACATTAAAGTGGGCCCCACATTTGAATTCAAAATTCAAATATCTCTACGAATATTTTCCGCGGCTCGGTTCCGTTTAATCCAATTAAACGAACTTTCGTCGCTAAATAATTAAATCTAATTTAATTAAATAATGATTCATCGCAAATATATTACGAACGTCGTCTACGAATTAATTCTAAATTAATTCGTTCGTTCGTATTAAAGTCCAACTTTAATTTCGTAATGAAATCCAATTCATATTAATATATCCGATATATTAATTTTAGCCCATACGAATAAATTAAATAGAAAAATCAAATTTAACTATTAAATTTATTTTACCGATTAATTCCAAATTAATCGCGTTCTCTCTCTTTCGAACACATTTAATCCCAGATTAAATAATACCTCAATTAATCCCAGATTAATTTTCTCTCTCTTAATTAATCCCAGATTAATTTTCTCTCTTAATTAATCCCAGATTAATTCTAATTAAATCAACTGTCATCGGTGAATCTTTGGGAAGCGACCCAAGAGATCCCTGGATATGTTGGCAGTAAATATGGTCATCGGATTATCCGAATACGTGCGTACCTCGTACCACATGCTTACCGATTTACAAGACATGGTTGGCTTCTAGCAAAGCACCGTGCCTACCCAATTCTCCAGAAATATTCTTACTGGAATATATAATCTATGTCAGGCGTAGTATACGTAGTATTGCGTATTGCGATCCAGTATCGAATGTCACGTGCTAGGCCTGGGGCTGAAATTATGTCTGCCCCATACGAAGCACATGTCGGATGTCTGGTAATTAGTCTCTATAATCGGATATACATGACCTAGTCATAATATCCCGATGACTGCAGTACTTAAGAGCACTAGTACCGTATCCTACGTGACATCATCTCCACTATGACTGGAGTGATACTTCCGTCTTGACATCACACCCAATACACTGCGATTCTCAATATACCCAACAGAGGCGTACACAGAACCGGTTAAAGCCCTGGACGACCAAAACCAAAGCATATTGATTGTCGCAAGTATTAGCGGTGCAAGTCTCAGGTTAAGACCAAATACACCTACCCTGATGTCGGACTTCCATAGACACATAGTCATACTACCAATGGAATTCCGAGGGGTCTATCCAGAGCGAAGCTATTTTCTGTACCATCGGTAAACACAACCTCCTATCACACTTGCATAAGTATCCAATACTTAAATATATGAGAACTATGCCGTTGTGCTCCCACAACGCACATAAGTGTAATACTAGTCTATTTCGCATTATCGATGTCCAATCTCGACAATACTATGACTAGGGATTATTTAATGATTAATCCTTCATGGACTGATACTGTCTCATATCATCTCAATCCAGGAACTAATCATAGGGACCTCCTATCATTTATACATCTAGGTGATCTAATCACAAATGATAAGAGTGCAATCTCCTTGTCACATAATTAATTTGTACAACAACACCATGATCTGTACAAATAGTGACGCTATGGGTCATAATTGTCCAACAGGAATAAAGATTTCATTTCTAATTAGCGACAAAATTATAATTCTGTTTCTAATTAGCTACAAAATTTTAATTTCGTTTCTAATTAGCGACGGAAAAATTCCGTCTCTAATTACCAATAGTTTTGGAAATTAGAAATTAAAATTAAAATGAAAATAAAATGTTAAAATTAGCGACGAAATAAAACTTATGTTTCTATTTACGGACGGAATATTAATTTCGTTTCTAATTAGCGACGGAAAAATTCCGTTTCTAGATGAAATTAGCAACAGAATAATAATCCGTTTATAATTAGCGACGAAATTTTATTTCCGTCTCTAATTTAGAGATGAAAATTTGTTTGTCGTTAAATTTTGTCCCTAATTTCATTATCCGTTTCAATTCCGTCTCTATTCAGTCGTTAAATTCCGAAACGAAATTTTCCGTCGCTAAAACTGTAATTTCTTGTAGTGTCAAGTCTAAGGATTATTCATACTATCATAACAAAAAGAATTCTCATAGACATGTGGATAACACTCCATATAGGTTCTCAAGCGGGTCAGTTCGATGTACTTGTTCTCCAACAAGCATCCATATGTTAGATTAAGTGAACACCTTCAATAGTAACTTATGAGATCAGCTACCTTCCTTCTCGAAGAAAGCAGACATAACATATGCCAATCTAAACTTGATTTATCAATGTCCTAGTGATGACAATCCTATGATTGGGATCATTTAAGAATGACAGGATCTCATAAATTAAACTTTATTTAATTCATTTAATCGTCATTCTAAGGACTATATTCAAGTAGTCAAAATTATTTATACACAATACTTATAAATAAACTTCCAATTTTATTAATTAATACAATAATATAAAAAAATATATTTGTCCCTATTGGATCTAGGACATATAACCAAGAATCTCTCACTTGCACTAGAGCCAATCTCTATGATGTTTTACACCAAATAATTCAACATGCCTATCATGCTTCTGTTAGGTTAGTGCTTTAGTAAGAGAATTTGCTAATTTCTCTTCAGTATGAATCCTCTCTATCTTCACATCACCTCTTTGGCTCTAATAAGGTGATATCGCTAGAACGTGTTTAGATTTCAGATGAGACCTTGGTTCTTTAGCCTGTGCTATGGCTCCGGTGTTGTTACAATATATTTCAATCGCATTGTTATTCTCAGGAACAACACCCAAGTCTGTGATGAACTTCTTTACCCAAGTTGCCTCTTTAGCTTCTTCTAAAGCGACTACGTACTCAGCTTCCATTGTTGAGTCTGTTGTAGTAGTTTATTTAGAACTCTTCCTATTGACTGCACCTCCAAACATAGTAAACAAGTATCCAGAGTGTGATTTTCTATCATTTTTATCAGACTGAAAGCTAGCATCAAAATAGCCCAATACTTTGAGCTCAGAACATCCTCTATAAATCAAGAACATATCATTAGTCATTCTTAAGTACTTAAGGAATGTCTTGACAACTATCCAATGATCATCTCCAAGATTAGCCTGATATCTGCTCGTAACACTTAGAAGTCAGACACATCAGGTCTCATACATAATATGGCGTACATGATTGATCCTATAGCAGAAGCATATGAGATTTGTTTCATGGTGAGTACTTTGAGCTCGGTACATCCTCTATAAATCAAGAACATATCGTTAGTCATTCTTAAATACTTAAGGATTGTCTTGACAGCTTTCCAATGATCCTCTCCAAGATTAGCCTGATATCTGCTCGTAACACTTAGAAAGTCAGACACATCAGGTCTCATACATAATATCGCATACATGATTGATCCTATAGCGGAATCATATGAGATTGAAGAAGAAGAAGATATTGATGAAGAAGAAGAAGAAGAAGAAGAAGATATTGAAGAAGAAGAAGAAGATATTGATGATATTTGGATGCTTATTATTGATGATTGCTTGATGGGAATGTTTGGGGGATGTGTTTACCATATTTAGGAATGAGAGGATGAAGCCTAAGTCTGAAATTTTGGCCTAGCGTCGCGACGCAGAATGCGTTGCGTCGCGACGCGATCTGGGAATTTCCCGGGAAACGCCTCTGGAACGTTACGCGTCGCGGCGCATAAAGGTCATCGCGTCGCGACGCAAAAGACAAAAGTTTGGGTGTGCTTCTGGACAGTGCGCGTCGCGAGACGTGAACATCAAAAATTACCCTAATTAGTTTTAAACCACTCCAGTATCACCCCGAACGTATTAAAGGCTACCCTATGAGTCCCGTATCAACCCATATGTATAACTTTCATTATAATATACGTACGATATGTTTCCGAGTGATATCTTTTACTTGAATAGGCAAATTAAGCTTAATTCTGATCTAATTATTCCTTGTTCATTTTCTAATCGAAACTATCGATGATAGATCGTCGCAAGAACCACAGGTTTTGCCAGCAAGCGAAGAAAGACCAGCGAAACTCCAAAACAGTGAGTGGACACTTTTCTTTTAAATTGACTTTTATTTTGTTATTTTTGTTTCAGACTTAAATTTCTACGCTATAGGGCGATAGATGATTTTCACTATAGTTATTTCATGCATAGTTAGGTTTGAGAAAAGAAATATTTTTGAGAAGATGTTTTATACAGTTTTAAGATATAAAGCATAAGTTTTATGATTTTCGGGGCATGTGGGAAAAATCCGCCCCAGTATGTAACTTGATATAGTTTGGAATTGACGGACAGGGAACATGTGCACATATAGAGGACTTGGGGGATGGCGATATGTAACGCCCCCAGATCCTAAATCAGAGCTAAGGGGACAGCAATACGTAATGCCCCTAGACCCTAATTTCAGAACTTGGAGGGTGTTGGGTTTCTACCATAGTCCCAAGATCATTCAAGCAATGAAAATAATGTGAATACAATAAAGAAGTATGACCGAATCATACTTACATTGATCGAATTTGCGATGCATTGAACACAAAAAATTTCTTCACCCTTGAAGTATGGGTGTTCATAGGGTCGGGTCAACCCACGACCCGACCCGACCTGACGCAACCCGGTCTGACCCGCTCGGGTCCAATTAAAAAAATTGTAAAATTTCGACCCGAAATTTTGGATCGGGTCACGGGTTAAGGTCAGAAAAATCGGGTCTGACCCGACCCGATATAATTATTATATATATTTGTTATGATATAATTTTAACAAGAAACAATTGTAGTTGGAATGGCAAATTAATTGCTTGGTCATCAAAGGGCCCCAAGTTCGAATCCCAGCAAGCCCAAATCCGAAACTTTTGTGTATTTTTCTTTAAAAAAAATGTTGTTAGTGAGAATCGAACTTGAGATTCTTTAGTTATTAACCAAAGACTTTACCATTGCAACTACACACATATATTTGTAAAATTTGTATCAAAAAATATATATATTATATTTATAATATATTATGGTGACCCGACCCGACCAGCAGTTTTTCGACCCGACCCGTTGCGACCCGACCCGCGCGGCCAGCTACTTAAATTTCAGGTTTCGGGTCAAATGACCCGAATGACCCAACCCGATCGGGTAAAAAAAAACCGAAAAAACCGACCCGACCCGACCCGTGAACAACCCAAGGCTTGAAGCTTTCGGCCATGCCTCCAATTTGTGTTCCTTATGATTCGGTCATCCTCCATGGAAATGATCTTCAAGCTCCAAGCTTTATGAATGGATTCCATGATCAAGAGTTGGTTTCCCTATCACATTTGAATGACCCTTTATGTGCTAGCATTGGAGAAAATTGCAACAAAATTCTCATATTCTTCACCTTGTTGCTCTCGGCATTGAAGGAGAAAGAGAGAAAATTTTGGCCCTTGGCCGAAAATGGTGAGGGAGAGAGAGAGAAGATGAAGTTGTTATTTTTGTGTATTTTAGATTTCAAAAATCTAATACCAAAAACCAACGTCAAAAAGGTACAAGGCATTTAAGCCTTCCAACCACCACCATCAATCACAAGTGACAACCATCACATCACTCAAAGTGATGTGACTTACATCACAAGAATGACTAATGATGTGACGCGTGATGTGACTTGTGGGCCCCACTTGATTCTAAATCTGAGTGGTCCCGCAAACATTCTCGGGCTCGGGTTCGCTAATTCCGAATTAACGAATTTTCCATTGCGACGTAATTAAATCAAATTTAATTAAATAATTATGCCAAGCAAAATTACTATTCACGTCACTAGCGAATTAATTATAAATTAACTCGTTCGCCCGAATTAAAATCTAATTTTAATTCCGCGTCGAAATCTAATTTCGTTTAATATATCGAATATATTATTTTATCGATTAATTCCTAATTAATCGTTCTCTCTCTTTAATTAATATTTATCCCAGATAAAATATCTCCGTAATTAATCCCGGATTAATTTTCTCTCTCTACTAATTAATCCCAGATTAATTATGTGCGAGTCATACGTCATCGGTGAATCTTCGGGAAGCGACCCATGAGATCCCCAGATATGTTGGCAGTAAATCCGGTTGTCGGACTATCCGAATACGTACGTACCTAGTACTACGTTTTTACCGATTTACAAGACATGGTTGGCTTCTAGCAAAGCACCGTGCCTACCCAATTCTCCAGAAATATTCTTAAAGGAATATGTAATCTGTATCAGGCGTAGTATACGTAGTATTGCGTATTGCGATCCAGTATCGGATGTCAGTGCTAGGCCTGGGGCTGAAATTGTGTCTGTCCCGTACGAAGCACATGTCGGATCTCTGGTAACTAGTCTCTATAATCGGATAACTATGACCTAGTCATATTATCCCGATAGCTGCAGCATATAAGAGCACCAGTTCCGTATCCTACGTGATCATCATCTTCACTATGACTGGAGTGATATTTCCATCTCGACATCACACCCAATACACTATGATTCCCAATATACCCAGAAGAGGCGTACACAGAACCGGTTAAAGCCCTGGACGACCAAAACCAAAGTATATTGATTGTCGTAAGTATTAGCGGTGCAAGTCTCAAGTTAAGACCAAATACACCTACACTGATTCAGACTTCCATAGACACATAGTCATACTACCAATGGAATTCCGAGGGGTCTATCCAGAGCGAAGCTGTTTCCGTACCATCGGTAAACACAACCTCCTATTACACTTGCATGAGTATTCAATACCCAAATATATGAGAACTATGCTGTTATGCTCCCATAACACGCACAAGTGCAATACTAGTCTATTCCGCATTATCGATGTCCAATCTCGATAATACTACGACTAAAGATGTTTTAATGATTAAACCTTAGTGGATTAATAATGTCTCATATCTTATTAATCCGGTACTAATCATATGGACTTTTATCATTTATATATCCCGGTAATCTATTTACAAATGATGAAAGAGCAATTTCTTTTGTCACATAGTTAATTTGTACAACAACACCATGTTCTGTACAAATAGTGATGCTATGGGTCATAATAGTCCAACAATCTCCCACTTGGCCTATAGCTAATCACTCAAGTGTCCTACACTTGAACTATGTACGGTTCGCTCAAACTTCTGTTGAGAAACTGCTTTCGTCAGCGAATTTGCAAAGTCATCATCTGATGTGATTTATTCGATCATCACATCGCCACGATGTATGATCCGAACGAATCAGATGAATTAATTGAAGTATATACTTGGATCGTTGATGAGACCATTAATTCTTTAGCCTGTGTTGTAGCCTAGCTCCGCTGCTAACAGAACTACTCCTAATCTGATTAGGAATTATAGATCCAAATCGCTTCTATTGCTGCCTCAGCTGCAGCAATATTCCCATTTTGTTGTTTATTCGGCAACAGTATCTTGCTTGGAAGATTTCCAGCTCACTGTTTCGTCATTCAAACTATATAGTATCCTTTATTACGACTTATAGTCATTTTTATCGGTTAGGAAACTTGCAATAGTGAACCCAGTCACTTCAAGTTCTCATTCTCCATAGTATAAGAAAGCATCCTTAGTTCCTCTAAGATACTTAACGATGTTCTTAACATCAATCCAGTGACTATCACTTGGATTGGCCTGATTGTGACTCCATATGCTCAAAGCGTACGAGACACCAGGTCGCATACATTTATTTCAATGTACGAGTTCTCGGAGAGTTCCAACAACTTTTAGATCTATCCCAGTAGATCCTTATTCTAGAATAAAGGTTGTCTCTCCCAAGAATTCTACGGAGAATTTTCATGAAAGCCAAGCTTTCACCGATTGTATTATGGGAATGTCATTTCCAAGAAATGTCATGTCATCATTATTTAGGACAATCACTGTCAGTGCGCTCCCACTAACCTCCTTATATACACAAGAATCATTTCGTTTTGAATTAAATCATATACCATTATGATTACATCAAAACTATAGTTCCAAGAACTCAATGCTTGCTTCAATCCATCAATGAATCGAATTAACTTGCAAACCTTGTTTGCTCGTTTTGGTACGAAAAAACCGTCAGGATGTTGTAAACATCCTCCAAAAGGTTTTCGTTTAAGGAAAGCGATTTTGACGTTCAGCTGTCATATTTCATAAATGAAACATGTAGCACTAGCAAACATTATCCAAATGGATTTTAACCATGGAAACGAGTAAAAGGTTTCGTCGTAATCGACACAATGTTGATAACGATACCTTTTCGCTACAAGCCTAGCTTAGTACGGTGTATGTTGCCATCCATGTATGTCTTCCTTGAAGACTAATATAGTACTAATAGGCACAATGCCTTCCGATACATCAACTGTTGGGTTTTTCTAAGGTCCCGAGGATCAATTAAAGCGATGAAACAAACATGCGAATACATCAAAGGAAGTTGCGGAATACTTACATTGAGCGGTTGAGCGATGCGACGAAGAACAAAAATCTTTTTCTCCCTCCAAGGTAGTCTCGGCAGTGTACTGGTTTGGGCTCTCCAATTTTCGGCCATGGATCTCTATCAAGCTCCAAGCTTTGTGATGTGTATTCCAAGCCCACGGGTGGGTTTCCCTATCACCTTCGCAAGACTCTAAAGTGTGCCAGCACTCGGTAATTTTTGCCGTAAAAATCACCTTGCTTCTCCTCTTCATTTTCGGTGAAACCCAAAAGTTTTGGAGAGGAAAATTCAGCCCCTTGGGCGTGAAGAAGAGAAGAGAGAATGTGTGTTATGTTGCTGGTTGGAGAAAAATGTATCTAATACATAAAATAGAAAAGTCAAATACCAAATAATTAAATATGGTAAATGTCTTTCAAAAGTCTAACTTGAGTGTCAAACACTCTTCCAACAACAACCATCACTATTCACTTAATCAAGTGATAAGTTGTCACATCAATCAAAGTGACAAGTGATTTGACGCTTGATGTGACTTGTGGGCCGCGCTCGAATTCGAAATACGAGTGCGCCCGCAAACACTCCCGGGCTCGGGTTCGCTAATTTCAAATTAACGAATTTTTCGTTGCGACGTAATTAAATAATTATGCCTAGCAAAATTACTATTCACATCGCTAACGAATTAATTATAAATTAACTCGTTCGCCCGAATTAAATTCTAAATCTAATTCCGCGTCGAAATCCAATTTCGTATAATATATCGAATATATTATTTTATCGATTAATTCCAAATTAATCGTTTTCTCTATTTAATTAATATTTTATCTCAGATAAAATATCTCTGTAATTAATCCCAGATTAATTTTCTCTCTCATCATTAATTAATCCCAGATTAATAAAGTGCGAGTCATACGTCATCGATGAATCTTCGGGAAGCGACCCATGAGATCCCCGGATATGTTGGCAGTAAATCCGGTCGTCGGACTATCCGAACACGTAAGTACCTAGTACTACGGTTGTACCGATTTACAAGACAAGGTTTCGCTTCTAGCAAAGCGTCATGCCTACCCAATTCTCCAGAAATATCCTTACAGGAATATGTGATCTATATCAGGCGTAGTATACGTAGTATTGCGTATTTCGATCCAGTATCAGATGTCACGTGCAAGGCCTGGGGATGGAAATGTGTCTGCCCCGTACGAAGCACATATCGAATCTCTGGCAACTAGTCTCTATAATCGGATAAACATGACCTAGTCATAATATCCCGATAGCTGCAGCATATAAGAGAACCAGTTCCGTATCCTACGTGATCATCATCTCCACTATTACTGGAGTGATACTTCCATCTCGACATCACACCCAATACACTACGATTCTCAATATACCCAGCAGAGGCGTACTCAGAACCTGTTAAAGCCCTGGACGACCTAAACCAAAGTACATTGATTGTCGCAAGTATTAGCGGTGCAAGTCTCAGGTTAAGACCAAATACACCTACCCTGATTCGGACTTCCTTAGACACATAGTAATACTACCAATGGAATTCCGAGGGGTCTATCCAGAGCGAAGCTGTTTTCCGTACCATCGGTAAAACACAACCTCATACTACACTTGCATGAGTATCCTATACCCAAATATATGAGAACTATGCCGTTATGCCCTCACAACGCGCACAAATGTAATACTAGTCTATTCCGCATTATCGATGTCTAATCTCGATAGTACTACGACTAGGGATATTTAATGATTAAACCTTCGTGGATTGATACTGTCTCATATCATCTCAATCCAGGAACTAATCATAAGGACCTCCTATCATTTTTACATCTTGGTGATCTAATCACAAATGATAAGAGAGCAATTTCCTTTGTCACATAGTTAATTTGTACAACAACACCATGATTAGTACAAATAGTGATCCTATGGGTCATAACTGTCCAACATCAACCAGTGTCCAAACTTGGTTGGTATACATGGAATCCATTTCGGATTTATGGCACTTTGCCATAATAGGGAGTCGATACCTCGTATCACTTCCTCATACGTAGTCAGTTCGTGTTCCTCAATAAGATTGACATCTTTATGAGGTGAGATCAGCAACCCATACCTCCCAGGTTGTTTTCTGACTCTCTCCGACTTACGCGGTTCTTGTGTATTCGAAGATTATGATACAGTTTCATCCTTGATGAACTGTTTGTGTTCCATTAGGACTCGGTGCCTGGAATATTATTACTTTGATTTTCATCGAGTTTTACTTTCCTCCCACTTACCACTGCATATAGGTATTCCTCTTAGGAAAACCGCATGGAGAGCAACAATTACATTGTTCTTTAATGAGTTGTATAAGTACTATACTTTGGTTTCCCTAGGATAACCTACAAATTAGGCATTTATCCGATTTGGGTTCTAGTTTGGTATCATCCAAACATTTGTCTAGCATACCCAAATCTTCAGGAATGAGAAAACCCAGTTTCTTTCCTGTTCATATCTAATATGAAGTTTGTCAAACAGATTTTCATGGAACCTTATTCAAAATAAGTTTTGCACTGTTTAATGCGTATCCCTTGAAGGAAAATGGTAGCTCAGAGCGACTCATGATTAACCTTATCATGTCCAAAAAAATTTGGTTTCTCAGTCTGGACACACCGTCAAATTGAGGTGTTCCGAGAGAAGTCCATTGTGAAAGAATACTATACTCTTTCAAGTAATCGAGAAACTTATTGCTTAAGTATTTTCCACCACGGTCTAACCGTTACAGTTTTATTCTTTAGCCGATCTGTCTGTCTACTTCGTGTTGAAACTCTTTGAATTTATCAAAAGTTTCCGATTCGTGTTTCAGAAGAAACACATAACCATAACGCGATGCCACATCCGTAAAGGTTACGAAGTATTCATATCCACCTCTAGCCTAGCTAGATATGGGCCCACTTACGTCACTATGAACGAGGGCTAACAGATCGGTGGCACTTACACTTTTACCAAGTAAAAGGTGTTTTAGGCACTTTGCCTAATAAACTAGATTCGTAGACATCATTTGAATAATTTGAATAGGATCAAATCCGTCCTAGTATCCACTCTTCAAAAGTGTTGATATACGAGTCTTGTTTAATGTGTCCCAGACAACAATGCCACAAATAAGTCTCATCTGATTAATTCAGTTTGAGCTATTTGTTTGTCATATTATACGTTTGAGATTTATTTATATTCAAAATATAAATACTATTATTCATATCCAATGTGTTTATCTCAATATCATCTTTATAAAATAAAACACTTTAGTGTTCTAGAATATAAAGGTATACCCGCAACGGGTTAAACCCTGATATAGAGATAATGTTTCTAGTCAAACTAGGTACATTATAACAGTTTCATAATTTAAGTACACACCCAAAGGGTAGTTCCTAAACTTAGATTTCTACGGTTAAAACAGTGGTTTTCGTCCCGTTTCCGATTCGCAGATCAATCTCAACTGAAGTCAGTATCCTTCTTATCAGCAGATTCTGCACATCAGTACATATTTTATGCACCACATCTAGTATCAAAATCCAATTTTGAAACTAATAGCGAACATGTTTATAACAAATATACTTAAAGCCGGAGCCTTGCCCCGCTTTACTTCCTTCATGTCTGCCTTGTCCATACGGTAGTCACATATTTCAGTGACCCCATTTGCCACAGTTTAGGCAGACTTCTTGGGATATGTCATTTGTCTTCCTAGAAGAGTTGTGATGATTTTACCTTTTCCCCTTTTTAAGCTCTGTCTTTGCCTCCTAGAACATAGCCATCAACTCTCCAAGAGTTTACTCTTGGTTCATAATGAACCTGCCCCAGCTTTCGGGTAGAGACTATAAGATCGAATCTTTGGTGGTCTCGGCCACGTAGGTAATGCCCAGCTAACCTAGCTTATCGATGTCAGCAATCATCTACGACACCTAGTGCTCGACAGATGTACTCTCTGATATATGCGAGCTAAAGAGCTTCTTTTGCAATTTGTACTTCTAAGATTTAAGAATAAATCTATGAAGATCTTTAATTTCATCTTCATGGTACAAGGATATAATCCTTAACTTTGACGACAGAATTAAAGTGTCATTGCATTTAGCATAAAGGATTGAGCACTAAAGTTATCATCACATGAATCTTCCAAAGATCATGTTCTACTATTTGCTCAACTCCGGGCTTAGGCCCAAGAGTTTGCTCTATCAAATAGAATAACTTCTTAGTTCCCAGGACTATCCTGAGGTTTTATTCCTAATCTGAAAATTAAAGCCGTTTAAAGACATTTTTACCCAGGTTTATGTTTTAAACGCTAATCTTTCAGTTATCTTGATTGCTATAGTCCAACTATTCAATCAACGATTTCAGGTACTATTGAATATAATGATTACTATAGTATAACTATATAATCAACTATAATTTCATTATTTAAATTCAAATATATTGATTACTATAATCCAATTATATAATCAACTATAATTTGAATTAGTTTGAATACAGTCCAACTGTTTTAGTTAAAACAACGATATTAGTCCAACTAATATTTATTTAATTAATGACGAAAAATGAAATGAGCGCGTATTGGCAAGTATCTAAACGAATTTGCAAATTTAATACTTGCCTCCCACTATTTTTCGGCGAGCCTCTAACCCTCTGTTGAGTACTCGGGAAACCTTGTTTCCTAGTGGGCTAGGATCCCGTTCAATAACACACAACCTTGACTTTGGCCAACAAGCTGTATGATATTTAACTAGGTAGATCTCTAAGATCAATTGGATCTCATTCAATTCCTAGATCCAGTAGGTGGACATCTAAGTCCGAAACACATATCTAATATATGCCAATATATCCAATATATTCCCTAACATTTTTCCTCTGAATCAATTAAGCCTTGGCTTTGGCACAACAAACTTAATGTTTCCAGTTAAGCGGAACCCATTGACCTTGGAAAGCTTCGTAATCGATGTCGATAGACAAGAAGTGATCTTGACTTTGGCCAATAAATCACAACTTGGACAAGACATGCGATATGGAACAAAGCCTTCATAATTCAAACACATCCGCGATGGACAAAGGCCTTGACTTTGGCCAACAAACCAGTGCCAATCTTGGATCTTGAGAATGAATCATTCAATGGAAGGAAAAACGCTTAATATATGTTGAAGGTTTTTCGCGTAATTGGCAACCAATTAATTATCTTTGTTAAGGTCTCATCATACACCCTTAAACATGCATTCTAAAAACATAATAAGACGCGTAAATAAATTAATAATGATATGCGGATGGATATTTAAAACACATGTTCCTAGAACAAATCTCTCCATTTCCTCTCTCCCGCTAGCACAAATCTTAGTTCTACCTAATTACATAACACTTCTAAAGAAACCTCATTTACATTGAGGGGAATAGGTGAGAAGAGAAATACAAATAGTCAAGAGGTAATAGGCTGGACACGCAGGTCCAATTTAATAAATTCTAAATTTATTACAACAATTTCCAAAATTGCCCTCACCCATCTAATATCCATCCGATATACATTATTCATACATCACATTCATGTATTCACACAAAGCATGTTATCAATCAATCTAATCCAATTAATCAATCTGAAATTAATGACCATCCAATGTTCAAACAACGATTTGATTTTGCCCATTTAAAATTTAAGGAATCACCCTTATTTGCCAAGAAACCAATTTAGGCCCAATTAAAATTTTGAAGGCCCATTTAATTATATTTGGACTTTATGGATATGGTTTTGGGCCCAATTGGATCCAACCAATTAACATAAACCAAACTTGGCCCAACCAAGCCCATTAAGCCCAAATACAACTTTATAAGCCCAATTCCAAATTAAGCCCAATTAATTAAATTACAAAATTCCAAATTTCACAATTAAATTAATCAAAGTGCATTAGCCATAATTAATTACTTAAATCAACATTTCCAAACCACCAATTTACTTAATTAATCATGCTTATTATCATCAACACATGTCCAACATTATTGAATCAAAAATCAATCATTTTCCATGCTTCTAAGTCACGGCAATTAAAGGATTTATGTCCGATTTCGATTTTAATCCAATTAAATCCTAAATCAACATTTCCCAAGTGTTTCAAACTCATCCAATGATTCAAAAAACAAAAATCACCATGACATTAGGGTAGCACACCATTCGGCCAAGCCAATAATTTGGGGAAAATTTGATCCAATTCAATTTTCATCAAATTGATCACAAATAACTCTAAGTTATCATCATTCAAGCATACTCAAACAATCAATTTCATCCAAACATGCTCAAATCAATTTTACCCTAAATCCAATTCCATGCTTAAATAAGGCTCTTGATACCATTGTTGGGTTTCTACCATAGTCCCAAGATCATTCAAGTAATGAAAATAATGTGAATATAATAAAGAAGTATGGCGGAATCATACTTACATTGATCGATTTGCGATGCGTTGAACACAAAAAATTTCTTCACCCTTGAATCTTTCGGCCATGCCTCCAATTTGTGTTCCTTGTGATTCGGTCATCCTCCATGGAAATGATCTTCAAGCTCCAAGCTTTGTGAATGGATTCCATGCTCAAGAGTTGGTTTCCCTATCACCTTTGAATGACCCTTTATGTACTAGCATTGGAGAAAATTGCAACAAAATTCTCTTATTCTTCACCTTGTTGCTCTTGGCATTGAAGGAGAAAGAGAGAAAATTTTGGCCCTTGGCCGAAAATGGTGAGGGAGAGAGAGAGAAGATGAAGTTGTTATTTTTGTGTATTTTAGATTTCAAAAATCTAATACCAAAAACCAAAGTCAAAAAGGTACAAGACATTTAAGCCTTCCAACCACCACCATCAATCACAAGTGACAACCATCACATCACTCAAAATGATGTGACTTACATCACAAGAATGACTAATGATGTGACGAGTGATGTGACTTGTGAGCCCTACTTGATTCTAAATGCGAGTGGTCCCGCAAACACTATCGGGCTCGGGTTCGCTAATTCTGAATTAACGAATTTTCCGTTGCGACGTAATTAAATCAAATTTAATTAAATAATTATGCCAAGTAAAATTACTATTCACGTCGCTAGCGAATTAATTCTAAATTGACTCGTTCGCCCGAATTAAAATCCAATTTTAATTCCGCGTCGAAATATAATTTCGTTTAATATATCGAATATATTATTTTATCGATTAATTCCAAATTAATCGTTCTCTCTCTTAATTAATATTTTATCCCAGATAAAATATCTCCGTAATTAATCCCAGATTAATTTTCTCTCTCTACTAATTAATCCCAGATTAATTATGTGCGAGTCATACGTCATCGGTGAATCTTCGGGAAGCGACCCATGAGATCCCCAGAAATGTTGGTAGTAAATTCGGTTGTCAGACTATCCAAATACGTATGTACTTAGTACTACGTTTTTACCGATTTACAAGACATGGTTGGCTTCTAGCAAAACACCGTGCCTACCCAATTCTCCAGAAATATTCTTAAAGGAATATGTAATCTGTATCAGGCGTAGTTTACGTAGTATTGCGTATTGCGATCCAGTATCGAATGTCACGTGCTAGGCCTGGGGCTGGAATTGTGTCTGCCCCGTACGAAGCACATGTCGGATCTCTGGTAACTAGTCTCTATAATCGGATAACTATGACCTAGTCATATTATC
Source organism: Zanthoxylum bungeanum (assembly GCA_019454045.1). Classification (NCBI taxonomy): domain Eukaryota; kingdom Viridiplantae; phylum Streptophyta; class Magnoliopsida; order Sapindales; family Rutaceae; genus Zanthoxylum; species Zanthoxylum bungeanum. Next base: position 33,754 of record SKCR01049730.1, read on the forward strand.
CCGATAGCTGCAGCATATAAGAGCACCAGTTCTGTATCATACGTGATCATCATCTCCACTATGACTGGAGTGATACTTCCATCTCGACATCACACCTAATACACTACGATTTTCAATATACCCAGAAGAGACGTACACATAACCGGTTAAAGCCCTGGACGACCAAAACTAAAGTATATTGATTGTCGCAAGTATTAGCGGTGCAAGTCTCAGGTTAAGACCAAATACACCTACCCTGATTCGGACTTCCATAGACACATAGTCATACTACCAATGGAATTCCGATGGGTCTATCTAGAGCGAAGCTGTTTCCGTACCATCGGTAAACACAACCTCCTATTACACTTGCATGAGTATCCAATACCCAAATATATGAGAACTATGCTGTTATGCTCTCATAACACGCACAAGTGAAATACTAGTCTATTCCGCATTATCGATGTCCAATCTCGATAATACTACGACTAGGGATGTTTTAATGATTAAACCTTAGTGGATTAATACTGTCTCATATCTTATTAATCCGGTACTAATCATATGGACTTTTATCATTTATATATATCGGTAATCTAATTACAAATGATAAAAGAGCAATTTCCTTTGTTACATAGTTAATTTGTACAACAACATCATGTTCTGTATAAATAGTGATGTTATGGGTCATAATTGTCCAACAGAGGGTAGCATAGATCCGCACCCCCAGTTCTAGTTTGCGGCTTGGGGGACGGCGATACGTAACGCCCCAAGACCACCAATTTTAGGGACAGAAGTGGCATGCCTTGGGGGACGGCGATACGTAACGCCCCAAAGTCATGGTTTTGCATTCCTAGCTCCAGATAGGCGTATGGGGGGACGACGATATGTAACGCCCCCATGCGTCAAGTTTTCAGATACATATCAGTTTTCATATTCCAGATTTTCAGTATACAGTTTTCAGAAACCAGATTTTAGAAATAGCTTTCAGAAACCAGAGCTTCAAAGGTAGTTTTCAGAAAGATGAGTTTTATAAAGGAGATTTCAGTCACAGTATTATATAACAGTTTTCATATAAAGATTTATTCTAGCACTTGGGTTTTAAATCAAATGTTTTGATATTAGTATTTTAGTTTTTCGTCCACTCACTTAGATCGATTAGCGATCTAACCCCCACCCCAGTTTCCTTGTTTTGCAGGTATTCTCGGAGGAAGAGTTCCGGAAGACGGATACTGTTGCAGTCACTAGGGTTTGGAGTCCACTAGTTAAAGTCAAAGAGTAAAAGTCTAATCAGAGTCAGTCAGAGTCAAGTAAAAGTCATGTACTAGTAATTGAGTTATGTGTAGTCATTGTAAAAACATGTGTCTTATGTATAAAAAAATTGGAGTTAAGTTTGCATGTTAAGTTTAAGTTTGGGCCACGGTCCCATATATACGATACATATATAATTAATTAAAGAAAAAAGCATTAGTAAACAAATAGTAGTTATCAGAGTCAGAGGCTTATGGGGTTAGTACGGTCTATCCTCTGCCGGTAACATCTCCCGAATTGGGGATGTTACACCCGCTGTGGGTATTCGCTGGTTTTGCTTAATCACCAAACCTGCACCAAGCCGGCAGCGGGTTTTGTTTTAAATTACCAAACCCGCTTAAATATTTACCAAATTCTACCCATTGTGAGTGGGTTTTTATGGGTTTACGAGTGGATTTTTACGGGTTTGCGAGTTTATGGGCGAAATTACCCTCCCTACTTATACCTATTTAAATATGTAAAAAAGAATATGTTAGAGAAAAGAAAGAAAACATATATGCTGGAAGTTAGAAGACTTGGAAAATGAGGTAGGAGCAGGAGTCAAGTTGCGGCTAAGTCTTGGATGATGAGATGTACGGCGGGTTTTGATATTTGAGATGGAGAATGAGAAAGACTTCAATACTTGGTACAAGTAGGATTTGGTCCTGAATTTAGTAATAATATATTACAAAAAAATAAATTTAAATATTAAAATAAAAGAGTTGCAGTTTGACGGATAGTTTTGTTCATTTATCAAATCCGTCCACTATCTGTAACATATTTTGATTTGTAATAATAAATTCACTCGTTACCTGTTAAAAAATATATTAAATCTTATCACCAGCGGATTTACGGGCGATATTTTTATCACTAATAGTGAGTTTTGTTCATGTTAGTTTGTGATGATAGTCCATAGTGAAACTGATTTTGATAAGTTCAGAATGAACATTAATATTTATTTGCAGTTGAAAAAACTGATGATATATTTAGGAATTGGGAGAGGGGGGAGAGGAAAAAAATGCTAAATTTTAGCCCAAATTATTGTCGCTAAAACTTAATTGAAAAAGAGGGGTTGGAAAGGAAATTGGTGGATTTAAATAGTCCCACCCTAAAATCAAACCAAATATACGGTTCCTTTCCGTATATCAACCTTAAATCGGACTGAATCATTGAAACCGTAATTATTATTATTTTTTTATAAAACAAAATAATATAAAATTAATGTAATTATTTTTTGGAAAAAAAAAAGAGATTGCTCTTAATTAAGTTATATACGTATCCTCTTCGAGTGTAGGAGAATCAAAACTCACGTAATTCTGTAATATTTTATTTTTAATAATTTACTACATTTACATTTTATACATCTTCATCTGGGGAAGACAGTTCTGTTGGAAATTAGCATACGATATGCGACGGAAAATTAAAATTATTCAATTTTAAACTTAAATTTTCAATCCAAGATCTTTATTAATTTTCGTGCTTCATGATATTATTTATACTTGAAATCATAAATAAAAAAACTTACCTTAAGCCTTTAAGCAATCCTCGAATCACTCATTGTATAATCTTCAGAGCCACCTACACGTTTGGCCTACAACGGTATCCACACAAAGTAGAGAGTTAAAAGATTTTGGATTTTTCAAATCCAAGATTATGTATGTGTATTTTCTTTAGTGCTAGCTTAAGAAAAAGAGTTGTTTTAGGGCTTATGGAATTTTGAGAATATAAATAATTTTAAGAAAATTCTTTTTAAGGAGAAATAAATTTCTTTTTCTCACCAAAAGCACACTCACGTTTTTCTTTCAAAATTTAATGGCAAGCTAAAAGGGGTTATTATAGCTTTTGATTTGAGTTGTTTTGATCCCAAATAAATTAGGATTAATAGGATAAGAATAAGATTTAATCCTAATAAAATAGAAATCTTAATCCACCCTAAATAAAATAACTGATATCCTTTTTATTTACTTAAATTAATTAAATAAAATTTATCAATACTAATCAAATTAGGGTACTATAAATCTGAAATTATAATTTAATATAAATATTTTGCTAAATTACATTTCAGCCTCTATATTTTTAGAAATTACAAAACTACTCTTGTATTTTTAGAAATTACGAAACAATCCTTAATTTCCAGATTTACACTTTGGCCTCAAAATTCCAGAATTCCATTTTTATCCATAACTTTTGAAATTACGAATTTTCCCCAAAGTTTAAGAACTTAACATTTAAGTCCCAAAATTTAATTTTACATAATTTATCATTAACTTCTCAATACTTTAAAGTGTGTGACCCATTAGGTTCTTTCTTACGTTGGCAACTGAGATAGTTATATACTTCACAAGTATAGATAAATTAATCCAATTAATTTATCCTTAATTAACTCCTTAATTAAGAAACTAATTTTCATAGATCAAGAGCGGCATCTAAAAATGCATTATGACCCCAATTAAATTCAAAAATATACGATTACCATATGATTCAATCCTTTCACCTCATACATATCCCGCCAATAATTTTAGAGTATAGAAAATGTATACTCTATTAAATCATTGTTATTATAAACTCTGACTTAAGTTGATAATATATATAGAGAGTTTCTGGAACTCTGAAAGAAATCGCGCCTCTTGAGATATCGACTCTATATTATCCAGATGACCGGCGTAAACACACACGCGTATAACGCAAGCATACGTATCGTTCAAGTAGTATAAAAAGTATCGATCCCACGAGGACTTAATACCTAATCTATTAATTTTATGAAGTCAAATGATTACTAGTATCTAACAGGTTGATTGATTGATTTGAAATGGTGATGATTCTAAATTTAAAAATAAGTAAATAAAATTGCACAAAAGTATGTTTAAGAAAATTCAATATTAGGAAACTATTTAGGGTTGTGAATCTTTCTAATATCTTTTAGAAGATGAAGTGGTTATTTCATGGTTGTGTAATAAATCGGTTTACTAACCTGGAAAACTAAATTATGCAAAAGCCTCTATCGATGGTCAGACGCAAATACCCAATTTAACTCAATTGAACCATATGTCTATGTCAACCAAGTTATCTGGATTCATTAAGTTTAAGTTCCAATTATGGCTACCCTCGCCCGACAGGTATATGTCTATCCTGTAAGAAAATCTATTAAAGGGTTATCTATCCTCAAGGAAGATCGTGGGCTATTAAGTCTAAGGTTGAAACCTAAAATTCATTTGTCAAGTTCATTTTAGATTTACCACATCAATCTTATTGGTGATCAGACAACAAGAAGCATTAAGCTTAAGACTTAATAAGTAAACCGTTAAATTACCCAAACTATAAAATAACCCCTTATAAACCGGTGATATTAGAATTCATCACAACCCCAGATAACTAACTTAGTTACGACACATAACTAGGGCTAGTAAAAACTTAAAAAGTAAAAGACATAAAGTAAAAATAATGAAAAGTAATTGCGGTAAAGTAAAAACTGAAAAGTAAATTACAATAAAATAAAATGCTAAGGTAAAATGATCAACTTTTACTATTTACTATTTAGATATCTCCCTTAATATAATATATTAACTTGTGATTATTTTACCAACCGTCCATATAGGCGGTAACCTGATTAAGTCAAATTAAGTCCAACCAGCCATAAAGGCGGAACCAAAATAAACCTGCCATATAGGCGGTAAGAAAATTTAATTACCAACCGACCAATCTGGCGGTATCCTTGATTAGTCGGGTTTAAACTAGATTAAAATGAATTACCAACCGACCAATATAGCGGTATCCTTTTTAAATTAAATTTTAAATAGTGAATATATTATATTTAAGGGAGATTAATCTAATAGCAATAGTAAAAGAATTACCTTTCACCATAGCAGGCGGAAGTTACGTCCTCATGGTGAATAGTAAAAACTGTAAAAAAGTAAAGAAAATAAATTACTATTATTACAGAATGTAATTAAAAGTAATTACAAAACTAAATTTAAAAGAAACTAGATAGAAAACTCCCTATTTACATCAGAGATATTAGAGAGGAAGGTACTTCTGAAACTGAAATTTCGAGCTCTATTTATAGGCGTCAGTAGGGGGTCGGCGTCGCGACGCGTGTTTTTTCGACGTGGCAGCTTCTGGTTCGTCGGGTGAGATTCTGGATAAGGTGATAAGGTGACACATGGCAAGGTGGTTGGGAGCTCAATTATTGCGATACATGGCGGCTCGTGATTGGCTGATTTCAGATTCTTATCCGCCACGTGTCATTCGGATAAATGAGTCAATAATTGGTGCTGACGTGGCGACACGTGGTGACACATGGTGAAAGGGACTGTCGGTACCATAGAATGATGACACGTGGCACGCTGTGATTGGTTGATGATAACGTGGCGATGATGTGGCACTTTGACTCGGTCAACCGGTGATGTGGATGATTACGTGGCAGACACGTGGTGATGGTGACAGTCGGCCCTGTAGGATGATGACACGTGTTACGGCGCGCACCGTAGGGTGATGACATGTGTTATGGCGCACGTTAGCAGATCAGCTGTGATGGTGACACGTGGCACGGCGCACGTTAGCAAAGTCAAATTTCTTAGATTTTGACTTGTGTACCCGGCACACGTTAGCACTGTTCGACGCACGTTAGGCGTCGCGATGCCAAAGGCTTGCGCGTCGCGACATGCCAAAATTACCAAAATGCTCTTTTTTCCAATTTTCACTATTTTGGCCCGAAATCACCTCCAGAGAGTCCTGAAACTTTATTTATCTACAAAATAAAACAAAACACATCAAAATATTCACAAAACTCAAGAAACTATACAAAATATTAGGTTAAATGAGTGGAAAATAGTGATATAATTACCACTTATCACACCCCCAAACCTAACATTTTGCTAGTCCTCGAGCAAAACATAGAATAAAATAACATAAACATCTTTAAAATAAAATTTAACTAAGCCACTTTCGTAGGGATCACGGTTGTATTTAGCGTATGCAACAAGCCTTTAAACCCCTAGGTGTCCCTAGTGGACGAGTTGTAGTCTCGTGAGGGTTTACAACAATGATACCCACAAACATTTTACAAAAGTAAAAAGGTAGTGAAACTAATGCACACAAAAGCAAAAAGACAAGCGAAAAGAGAATAAAGAAGTTAGTGACTAATCAGGTGAAACTTCGACTCCAAGTTACTAGTTGTTTTCTTTCTTTCTAAATTACTGAATAAGTAAATTCTCCTATTATATTTACCATTCTCCATATACACAACCGACAAAATATTAAACAACTCATTTTTGCCCACAACAGTCACAAGTGCAGTTGATAAGAGAGTAAAATTTTTGTCCTAAAGTTTTATCAGAATTCGCACCTTTTTGTAGCAATGGAATAATTTTCCTCATTTTTCTGATTTTTTTCTTTGATTTTTTTGAATTTTTTTTATTTATATACAATATCTTCCATATATGTAGCGAGCTTTGGGTCGGTGGCTCCCAAACCAATTGGCTTTAGGGCACCAGGTGTTAAGACACCCCTACAAACTTAATTACTAAGACTTCAGATATATATATTTTTGCAGCATCTTTGATCCATGTAGCGAGCTTTGGGCCAGTGACTCCCAAACCAGTTGGCTTTAGGGCACTAGGTGTTAAAACACCCTTACAGACTTAATAACTCGGACTCAGACGTTTTTTTTTTTACTCCATCACTTTTTGAGATGCTTCCTCCAATTAACTAGAGCACTGCATATTACAAACTTTTCAATTATAGCTCATGTCCGTATGTTACTATGTATGTTGATAATACCTGCCAACTGAGCATATGAAGATCCATTTTAGTCAGTTTTATGGAGAATTCACAAATTAAATAGTTTAAAAGGAAATAAACAAAAACTAACTTTTTCCGAAAAAAATGTTTTGAGATACGTCTCAGGAGTGAGAACTCCTTACACAGCTATCTCTTAATAATTTCACATTTTTAGTCAAAATAAAAACACAAAAACGCAAAATATTTTTGTAATTTTTGAAAAATTTTCAAATTTTTGTATTTTCTGAAACTGAAATTTTGGACTAAAAATAAAAACAACACACAAACTAAAAACAAGGTACTAATCAACTAATTCCCTCCCCCAAACCTAAATGAGACATTGTCCCCAATGTCTTAAACAGTAGAAGAAGAGTTTAGAAGATAGTACCTGGTTAGCTGAAATTCTACACGAAAAGTTAAAGGTTAAGATCCAGATTAATCTGACGCCTCTTACCACGATCGTCTTCGGACCAATTTATCTTTGAAAGGATAGGGTCAATTTGTGGTTCATAGGCTAAGATTTGGTCAATTAGATCCGGAGCAGTTCTGTCAGTGAAGATGAGTTCTTTTAAAGGTTTTGACACGAACCCATTTCTCCGAGCATCATCAAGAAACACACAAAGAAAATCATAAAATCCATCAACGTTAACAACCCAATTGGTTTCTGGTGTATGTTCAAGTTCGCCCAAGATAGCACTATAAAAATTTCCTCTAATGTGCCCAAGCCACCTGGCAAAGTAATAAAAGCATCAGCACGGTTAATCATTTCTACTAATCGTTCAGACATACCTAGCACGATAAGTTCCTCTCTGTTTGATGGTCCAATAAGATTTGCCTCTGCCAAGGGTTTTGGGATGATTCCGAAAACGTGACTGCCTCCTTCCTGTACGGCCTTTGAAACGGTCCTCATTAGTCCAAGATTGCCTCCGCCATATACTAAGTGCATATTCCTTACTGCTAAGACTCGACCCAATTCCTGTGCTACTTCTACGTATTATGGCTTAACACCAACACTAGTACCGCAAAACACACAAATGTTTTCAACTCGTCTTCTTGAAGTGGCTTCCATGTTTTACTCTGGATGTCTTCAAAAGTGCAATGATGAGTTGAATTTATAACATCTGAAAAAGGGTGAGTAAAATAATAGCACTAGTACCTGCCAAATGACAATTATTAGTTAAACAGTAAAATAAATCGTGATAGTAAAAAAAGTATGGATCATGTCGGAGAAAATAAAAGAAAACAACAAAACAAAATATAATTATTATGAAAAAGACAAAGAGATATAATATGTACAAGAAAAGTAGCGGCTTGATTGACGTCTATGCGTCAGGGACAAGCTTCCCATCCAATTTTCTTATAAATTGGCAAATAGGGTCTTTTTTAGTCAGATTCCCGAGACTTAACTGTGGTCTTTCTTTTTGAAATTGTGTATGTAATTTGCGAATGGCTATGTGAACATATCCACTGGGATGCATCTCAAGAGTCGAAGATATATCATCTAAAGACTCCTTACTCAAGCCATCCCTAATGAATTTAATTTTATCTTCGCGATTATCAGACACCATTCCTAAAGAATGACAACGAGTATTGCAATTCCAGCGTGCATATTTGTAACAAATACCATTGATTAACTCTATGTTTCTTTGCATAGGTGCTTCTTCCAAAACCAGGCAGATGTGAAATAAAAGATTCAGAAGACTCACCTGCCAATCAGACTCGTGCTTCAATTACCCAACGAATATCATTAGGAACACCATGGATCGTTAGTAATCTCATCCGTTCTAAGCGAGCTTTGTAGACTTTCATCAGAGAGATTTGAGGGAGAGAAGGAAATTGCTTGTGAAGTTTTGAGAGAACTTCTTCCATCCTGAAATGTCTTAATCTGTAAAAACTAAACACACAAAATTAAATCACACCAAATCACAATATATACACAAATTGCATGGGTTGCCTCCCTGCTAGCGCTAAGTTTAAAGTCGTCAGCTAGACGTGACTTCTCGATCGTTAGGCTGGATCTGAAAGTGTGACACTTTCTTTTTGTCGCTCAAACGATTCTCCCCGGTAGTGCTTGAAACGCTGACTGTTAACCTTGAATGTTTCGTTGGAGTTGGGATCCAGTAACTCAACAGCTCCATATGGTAAAACCTGAGTGATCACAAATGGACCTGACCACTTTGATTTCAACCGTGAATTGTACAACAACACTTGCTGCCTTGGTTCCAACTGTCTGTGCACTATTTTTCGATCATGCCATTTCTTGGTCTTTTCTTTGTACAATCTGGCATTCTCATAAGCCTGTAAGTGAAATTCCTCCAATTCGTTGAGTTGGTGAAGTCGTTTCTCTCCTGCAGCTTGTGAATCAAGATTCAACTTCTTCAGTGCCCAGTACGCCTTGTGTTCAAGCTCAACTGGCAGATGGCACACTTTTCCAAACACCAATCGATATGGGGACATACCAATGGGTGTCTTGTAAGCTGTTCGGTAGGCCTATAATGCATCATCTAGTTTTGTAGACCGGTCTTTTCTTGTTGATCCAACAGTTCTCTCCAAGATTCTTTTGATTTCCTCGTTTGAAACTTCAACCTGTCCATTTGAATGTGGATGGTAAGTAGTGGCAACCTTGTGAGTAACTCCGTATTTTGATAGGAGTGCATCAAAGTATCTGTTATAGAAATGTGAGCCACCATCACTGATAATTGTCCGAGGTGTTCCGAACCGAGTGAAAATATTCTTTTTCAGGAATTTGATCACCACTTTTGAATCATTGGATGGTAGTGCAATTGCTTCAACCCATTGGGAGACGTAGTCTACAGTAACCAAGATGTACATGTTTCCGAATGATAGAACAAAGGGTCCCATGAAATTTATACCCCACACATCGAATATCTCCACTTCCAGAATGTTTTGCAACGGTCCTTCATTTCTCTTCGAAATATTCCCCATTCTCTGGCATCTGTCACATTGAAGAGCAAAAAGATAAGCATTTTAAAAAGAGTGGGCCAGAACAAACCTGATTGTAGGACTTTGGCTGTAGTTTTGTTTCCACTGAAGTGTCCGCCATATGGTGATGAATGACAGTGCTGCAAAACACTGTTGACTCCTCTTGTGGAACACACCGTCTCAATAATTGATCAGCACACCGTTTGAACAGGTACGGCTCATCCCAGACATAGTGCTTGACTTCTTTGAAGAATTTTTTCCGTTGCTGAGTTGTCCATTCCAACGGCCATTTTCCTGACACAATGTAGTTGACATAGTCAGCATACCAAGGGGCATCTTGCTGTTTCATGGCAAACAACTCTTCATCTGGAAAATTTCTTTGATTAACAGATCTTTGCCAGCTGTTTCTCCATTCTCGAGCCTTGATAGATGATCTGCCACTTGGTTTTCTGTCCCTTTCCTGTCTTTGATCTCCACGTCAAATTCTTGCAGAAGAAGTATCCAACGGATCAATCTGGGTTTGGCATCTTTCTTCGTGATCAGATATTTTATTGCTGAATGATCTGTGTAGACCACCACTTTGGGACCCAGCAGATAGGAGCAGAATTTATCAAAAGCGTACACAACTTTGAGCAACTCCTTTTAAGTGGTTGTGTAGTTGAGTTGAGCTTCATTTAAAGTTATGCTGGAGTAGTAAATGGTGTGGAAAATCTTTGCTTTGTGTTGTCCCAAAACTGCACCTACAGTAAAATCACTAGCATCACACATTACTTCAAATGGAATGGTCCAGTCTGGTGCTACAATGATGGGGGCAGAAATCTGCTTATTTTAAGATCTCAAAAGCTTCCTGGCATTTTTGGTGAAGTTGAAAGGCACATCCTTCTCTAGAAGATTGCAAAGAGGTTTAGCAATCTTGGAAAAGTCTTTGATAAATCTCCTGTAAAAACCTGCATGTCTGAGAAAGCTCCGAATCCCTTGACAGATGTCGGCGGAGGTAGTTTTTCAATTGTTTCAATCTTTGCTTTGTCTACCTCGATTCCTTTTTGTGAGATCCGGTGTCCAAGAACAATGCCCTCATGTACCATGAAATGGCATTTCTCCCAATTGAGCACCAGGTTAGTATCTTCGCACCTTTGTAACACATGTTCCAAATTTTGCAAGCAGTGGTCAAAAGAATCTCCAAACACAGAAAAGTCATCCATAAAAACCTCCATACTCTGCTCCAGCATATCTGAGAAGATGGCCATCATGCAACACTGAAATGTAGCAGGGGCATTACACAATCCAAATGGCATTCTGCGGAAAGCAAAAGTACTATATGGACATGTAAATGTAGTTTTCTCCTGGTCTTCTGGTGCGATGGCAATCTGATTGTACCCTGAATATCCGTCCAGAAAATAATAGAACTTATGTCCCGCTAGTCTGTCTAACATCTGGTCAATGAATGGTAGCGGAAAATGTCCTTTCGTGTTGCTTTGTTCAGCTTTCGGTAGTCCATGCATACTCTCCATCCAGTCACCGTTCTGGTTGGGATTAGCTCGTTCTTTTCATTGGTAACCACAGTGATTCCTGATTTCTTCTTCTTGCACACACTGCATAGGACTCACCCAAGTACTATCTGAGATGGGGTAAATGATGCCAGCATCCAACCATTTGATGATTTCTTTCTTTACGACCTCCTTCATGATTGGATTGAGTCTCCGTTGATGTTCCACTGTGGGTTTGTTCTCATCATTCATCAGAATCTTGTACATGCAAAATGATGGACTAATGCCTTGAATGTCTGCTATAGTCCAGCCAATGGCTCTTTTGTGCTCTCATAATACTCTCAGTAACTTTTCTTCCTGCTCCAATGTTAGTGAAGAAGAAATAATAACAGGTAATTCAGAAGAGTTTCCAAGAAATGCATACCTGAGATGGCTCAGAAGTAACTTCAGTTCCAGCTGTGGTGGTTCTTCAATCGAATGCTTGATTCGATCTTTCTTAGGTAGTTCCAAGCTTTCAACTGGTGGTGTTGATTTGAATCGGAATGGTTTGTCAAGGTAGTTGATACATTCCAGGATTTCGGCATCTAGCTAGTTGTCAGTCATGTTGGTGATGCAAGCTTCAAGTGTATCCGTGGGATTTAGCTCAGTATCCTGAACGATACTATCAACAACATCAACTCTGAAGCATTCTTCTTCCTTTTCATCGATCAGAAATTTCATGGCTTTGAAAACATTGAAAGTAACTTCTTGGTCCTGAACTTTCATGGTCAGTTCTCTTTTTTGTACATCAATCACAGTTCGTCCTGTCGCCAAGAATGGTCTTCCAAGGATGATAGGCATATCTTTGTCTTCTTCCATGTCAAAGATAATGAAATCTGCTGGAAGAATGAGTTTGTCGACTTTGACTAGCACATCTTCAACAACACCTCTTGGAAATGCGAGCGTTCGATCAGCAAGTTGTAATGAGACTGAGGTAGGCATTGCTCTCCAATTTGCAGTTTCCTATAGATAGAAAAAGGCATCAAATTAACACTTGCACCTAAGTCACATAAAGCCTTACCGATATAGTGTTCTCCAATGGTGCATGGGACAATGAAACTGCCAGGATCTTTCAACTTTGGGGGAAGTTTCCTCTGAATAATGGCACTGCATTCTTCCGTCAATGATACTGTCTCGTAGTCTCCCAATCTCCATTTTCGTGAAAGAATATCTTTCATGAATTTAACATAGTTGGGCATTTCTTCCAATGCTTCTGCGAATGGGATGTTGATATGCAGCTTTTTGAACACCTCCAGGAATCGAGCAAACTGCTTGTCCAATTTATTTTTCTGAAGTCGCTGTGGAAAAGGTGGAGGTGGAGTGATCTGTTCTTTTTCCTTTGCTTCTTTTTCCTCCATCTGTTGCTTTGTTTCTTTTGAAACTTCCTCAATTGTTGCCTTGATTCCAACATCTTTTTTGATTTCAGTACCGCTTTTCAAGGTGATGGCTTGACATTGCTCCTTCCCTCGGTTCCTTGGATTGGGTTCTGTGTTGCTGGGAAGATTACCTGGCGGTCTGTAACTTTGAGCATTGGCCAGTTGTCCGATTTGATTCTCCAGTGCTTTGATGGAAGCAGATTGGCTCTGAAAGATAGCATCATATGCTGTTTGTTACTTTTTGAACATCTTTGCAATCCATTCTTTCATTTTTGGTTCTTTTTCATGTTCCTGGCCTTTGTTCTGTTGTTGAAATCTTGGTGGTGGATAGTTCTGCTGTTGAAATCCAGGTGGTGGATTGTTCTTTTGTCCTGAATTATTGCTCCATGAAAAATTAGGATGATTCCTCCACCATGGGTTGTAGGTGTTGGAATATGGATTGTTCCCCTATCTATTGAAATTGTTGACATAATTCACCGTCTCTTCAAGTTGGTTTGGTTCTGGTGCTCCTCCATATGGTGAACTTGTGGATCCAGTGCTGAGAGTCTCCATGAATTTGCATATCTGATCCAGCTTGGCGTTGACTGCTGTATTGGCTCCACTTTCGTAAATTCCTGCAATTCTTTGGATCATGCTATTTTCTATTGGCCACAAGGAATTGTTGTTGGCCATTTCTTCGATTAGGTCCCAGGCTTGATCTTCTCCTTTTGCCATTAAAGCTCCTCCAGCAGTAGCATCGATTGTGGTTCTCATCAGTCCATAAAGTCCATTATATAAGTTTGGACTTGAAGCCATTTTGGAATCTCATGGTGAGGACATTTTCGGAGCAAATCTTTGTACCTTTCCCAAGCTTCGTAGAGAGTTTCTGAGTCTTGTTGCACAAAGGATGTGATGTCATTCCTCAGCTTTCCAGTTCTGGCTGGTGGAAAGTACTTTGCAAGAAATTTGGTGGCTAAAGTGTTCCAAGTTGTGATGGAACCTGCTGGTAATGAATGTAGCCAAGCTTTAGCTCTGTCTTTCAAGGAGTATGGGAAAATACGCAGTCTCATTGCTTCTTCAGCTTCTCGGTTGTAATTGAAAGTGCCGCAAACTTCCAAGAAGTTGCTGATGTGGACATTAGGATATTCAGTTGCATTCCCCCTAAACTGAACTGACTGCTGAATCATCTGAATGCATGTTTTGATGTCACCTGCATTTGCTGGTAAGGGAGGAAGTACAATTTATGAAATGAGTCTGTCAACCACCGGAATGGTTCTGTCTCTAATGGGAATTGGTGGTGCAACCTCCAAAGGTTCAGGTTCCATGTTGACTAAAGCTTCTTGGCCTTCTCGCCTTTCCCATCTCAACTGTCTGATGGTTCTTTCAATTTCTGGGTTAAGCGGTCAAAGTTCAAAGCTTCTGGTTCATCTCATGAAGGATATGAGAACCTGAAACACAAGAAAACAAAAACAATAAGTAAAAAGAAATTAGATACAAGTAAAGGTATCTAACCTTAAAACTAATAGTGAAAGATAAATAAGTCCCCGGCAACGGCGCCAAAAACTTGACCGGCATAAACACACACGCGTATACCGCAAGCGTACGTATCGTTCAAGTAGTATAAAAGGTATCGATCCCACGAGGACTTAATACCTAATCTATTAATTTTATGAAGTCAAATGATTACTAGTATCTAACAGGTTGATTGATTGATTTGAAATGGTGATGATTCTAAATTTAAAAACAAGTAAATAAAATTGCACAAAAGTAGGTTTAAGAAAATTCAATATTAGGAAACTATCTAGGGTTGTGAATCTTTCTAATATCTTTTAGAAGATGAAATGGTTATTTCATGGTTGTGTAATAAATCGGTTTACTAACCTGGAACACTAAATTATGCAAAAGCCTCTGTCGATGGTCAGACGCAAATACCCAATTTAACCCAATTGAACCATATCTCTATGTCAACCAAGTTATCTGAATTCATTAAGTTTAAGTTCCAATTATGGCTACCCCCGCCTGACAGGTATATGTCTATCCTGTAAGAAAATCTATTAAAGGGTTATCTATCCTCAAGGAAGATCGTGGGCTATTAAGTCTAAGGCTGAAACCTAAAATTCCTTTGTCAAGTTTATTTTAGATTTACCACATCAATCTTATTGGTGATCAGACAACAAGAAGCATTAAGCTTAAGACTTAATAAGTAAACCTTTAAATTACCCAAACTATAAAATAACCCCTTATAAACCGGTGATATTAGAATTCATCACAACCCCAGATAACTAACTTAGTTACGACACATAACTAGGGCTAGTAAAAACTTAAAAGTAAAAGACATAAAGTAAAAATGCTGATAAGTAATTGCGGTAAAGTAAAAGCTGAAAAGTAAATTACAATAAAATAAAATGCTAAGGTAAAATGATCAACTTTTACTATTTACTATTTAGATATCTCCCTTAATATAATATATTAACTTGTGATTATTTTACCAACCGTCCATATAGGCGGTAACCTGATTAAGTCAAATTAAGTCCAACCAGCCATAAAGGCGGAACCAAAATAAACCTGCCATATAGGCGGTAAGAAAATTTAATTACCAACCGACCAATCTGGCGGTATCCTTGATTAGTCAGGTTTAAACCAGATTAAAATGAATTACCAACCGACCAATATAACGGTATCCTTTTTAAGTCAAATTTTAAATAGTGAATATATTATATTTAAGGGAGATTAATCTAAATAGCAATAGTAAAAGAATTACCTTTCACCCTAGCAGGGGGAAGTTACCTCCCCATGGTGAATAGTAAAAACAATAAAAAAATAAAGAAAGTAAATTACTATTATTACAGAACGTAATTAAAATTAATTACAAAACTAAAATTTAAAAGAAACTAGATAGAAAACTCCATATTTACATCAGAGAAATTAGAGAGGAAGGTACATCTGAAACAGAAATTTCGAGCTCTATTTATAGGTTGGTACTCCCTATTTACGTGGCAGCTTCTGGTTCGTCGGCTGGGATTCTGGATAAGGTGATAATGTGACACGTGGTTGGGAGCTCAATTATTGCGACATGTGGCGGCTTGTGATTGGCTGATTTCAGATTCTTATCCGCCACGTGTCATTCGGATAAATGAGTCAATAATTGATGCTGACGTGGTGCTGACGTGGCGACACGTGGTGACACTTGGCGAAAGGGACTATCGGCACCATAGAATGGTGACACGTGGCACACTGTCAATGGTTGATGATGACGTGCCGATGATGTGGCACTTTGACTCGGTCAACGGTGATGTGGATGATGACGTGGCAGACACGTGGAGTGACACGTGGTGACACGTGGCGATGGTGACTGTCGGCACCGTAGGATGATGACACGTGTTACGGCGCACGTTAGTAGATCGGCTGTGACGGTGACACGTGGCACGGCGCACGTTAGCAAAGTCAAATTTCTCAGATTTTGACTTGTGGACCCGACGCACGTTAGGCGTCGCGATGCGCCAAAATTACCAAAATGCCATTTTTTTTTCCAATTTTCACTGTTTTGGCCCCAAATCACCTCCAGAGAGTCCTGAAACTTTATTTATCTACAAAATAACACAAAACACATCACAATATTCACAAAACTCAAGAAACTATACAAAATATTAGGTTAAATGAGTGGGAAATAGTGATATAATTACCACTCATCACCAGAGCGACAAACCCTTTATTGATCCCTCACTACTTTCGTATAATTTTCTTATTGCCCAAGCATGACCCTATGCGTAATCTCACTATGGATTACGTGTTGGGGTTTTGGGCTAAGGGCGCGGCGGAAGCGCTGTTTAGGCGAAATCGTAATTTTAAAACTTTTTAAAATTACAGAATAAATTATTCAATATATAATATGAATAATTCATTCATATTTCACCTAAACATCTTTATTTGATATCAAATAGTGACATAAATAGTTAAGAAACATTGCGAAACTTTTACGAAAACGTTTTTTCAAAATGGCATAAAATGCGTTTTTGACCGAACCGACAACCCAAAACACATGAGGGCTGCCCAGGTTAGCCCCAATAATATTAAGGCAGTTCATGGGATTCTGGGATTCTTGTTGAATGCCGTGGCCATCCTTTTCTGATATAGCTGCATGTGGTACAAGGCCTTTATCCTTTTCTCATCCAGTAATGCTAGCTATTCGAACTTTTGCAAGGCTCATTCCTACTCAGGCAATCCTGCCTCTGCTAGTACCCGCTTTGACTGTATCTCTATTTCCACTGGTAACACTGCCTCCATCCCGTAAACCAAAGCATATTGTGTGGCTCCCATTGTTGTTCTCATCGAACTTCTATACCCCCACAGGGCGTACGACAGTTTGTCAGCCCAATCTTTATAACTTTTTGTCATCTTAGCTAGCATTTTCTTTATGGTTTTGTTGGCCGCCTTCACCGCCCCATTAGCCTGTGGCTTGTAAGGTGATGATTTGTGATGCCCTATTCCGTACTTCTGTAACATCACATTTGTTTCTCCCTGAAATTGGACTTCATTATCCGTCACTATGTGATGTGGCATTCCGTATCGACATACTATGTTACGGGCTATGAACTTGGCCATCTGCTTCGCCGTAACAATATAAAATGACTCGGCTTCCACCCACTTTGAAAAATAGTCTACCGCCACTACTATGAAGCGGTGTCCATTTGATGCATATGGCCTGATTTCTCCAATCATGTCAATACCCCACGCTGAGAAAGGCCATGGTTCCGACAGTCGGGGATAGCCTGTGCCAACTTCTTGAGATGGAGTAGGTAAGGTCTCAATCGGTCTTCCTTCAATTCCCATTCCCCTCGCATCTGTCGAACTACCAACATCGAATCTCCATAAACTTCTACATCCCTATCTCATAAGGCTGTTAGTGCTTTCAGTCCAAAGACACATGCTTCATATTCGACCATGTTGTTGGTTACTCCGAACGTCAACCTTTTGGCCATAGGTAGGGTTTCTCCTTTGGGGGTTACTATCACAATTCATATTCCAGCTCCTTTGTAATTCACCACCCCGTCGAAATACACTTTCCACCCCTGAACCGTTATCGCCTGGACCTCCTCGTCTGGGAATTCAAACTTATACTGATCTTCCTTGATGAGTGATAAATGTATCACTATTTCCCACTCATTTAACTTAATATTTTGTATAGTTTCTTGAGTTTTGTGAATATTTGGATGTGTTTTGTGTTATTTTGTAGATAAATAAAGTTTCAGGACATTCTGGAGGTGATTTGGAGCAAAACTGTGAAATTTGGCAAAAAAAGGTATTTTGGTAATTTTGGGCGTCCCAACACAAAGGGTATTTTGGTAATTTTGGGCGTCCCGACCTCTAACGTGCACCGAAGACTGCTAATATGCGCCGGGTCAAAAATTCAAAGTTGCCAAGTTTGACTTTGCTAACGTGCACCATGCCACGTGTCATCATCACAAGCAATCTACTAACATGCACCGCATGCCACGTGTCAAAAATTCAACGAGCTTTTTTTTTTAGCCACCATGCCACGTGTCGAAAATTCTGCGATCCAAAAAAAATAAAATATAATAATAATAAAAAAATAATAATAAAAAAAAATCAGAAAAATAATAATAAAAAATTGGATTTTTTTGCCTATAAATAGATTTTGAATTTTTAGTTTCAAATGTACCTCATCATCTGAAATCCTTATAAATAAATTGAGAGTTCTCTTCTTTAGTTTCTTTTATTCAGTTTTATTTACATTTGTAGTAGTAATTCTCTTCTATAAATAGTAGTTTTTATTCATCCATGAGTGGGTAACTTCTACATGCTGAGGTAACAAGGTAATACTTTTACTTTTGGTATTTAGATTAATCTCCATTAAAATATAATATATAAACTATTTAAAACCTGACTTAATAAAGGATACCGCCATTCCGGACGGTTGGTTATTCAATTTAAATTGGTTAAACCTGACATAATGAGGATACCGCCATACTGGACGGTTGGTTTAAGTTTATATTTCTGTTCCGCCTTATGGCTGGTATATTTGAATTTGACTTAATCAGGATACCGCCATTCCGGACGGTTGGTTTAAAATATCACAAGATTATATATTATTTTATGGGAGATATCTAAATAGTAAATAATAGAAGTTAATTCCTTTTACCTTAGCATTTTTTTTTTTTTTTTTGCATTTACTTTTTAGTAATTTTTATGTCTTTTTTTTATTTGTCATAACTATGTGTTATAACTAAGTTAGTTTCTAGGTTGTGATGAAATCTAATATCACCGGTTTATAAGAGGTTATTTTATAATTTGAGTAATTTAAAGGTTTACTTATTAAGGCTTAAATGCTTCTTGTTGTTTGATCACCAATAAGATTGATGTGGTAAATCTAAAATGAACTAGACATAGGGATTTTAGGTTTCAACCTTTGATTTAATAGCCCCCGATCTTCTTTGAGGATAGATAACCCTTTAATAGATTTCCTTACAGGATAGACATATACCTGTCGGGCGGGGGTAGCCATAATTAGAACTTAAACTTAATGAATTCAGATAATTTGGTTGACATAGACATATGGTTCAATTGGATTAAACTGGGTATTTGTGTCTGACCATCGACATATGCTTTCACATAAATTCATGTTCCAGGTTAGTAAACTGATTTATTACACAAACTTAAAATAATCACTTCATCTTTTTAAAGATATTAGAATGATTCAAAACCCTAGATCTTTGAGTCTTTTATTTTCCTTTGTATTTTCTTTTGTCTTTTTATTTATTTAGCAAATCTACAAATCAAATGATTTCAAGCAATCAATTCCCTTCTCCCTATAATTAGATATCTGTAAATAAATAGTATCAACAATTAATAACAACAGTAGGAATTAAGTCCTCGTGGGATCAATATTTTTATACTACTTGAACGATACGTGCGCTTACGTTATACGTGTGTGTTTACGCCGGTCAAGTTTTTGGCGCCGTTGCCGGGGACTTATTTTTCTTGAGTTATTAATTTTGAAGCTATCTAATTTACTTGTATCTAATTTTCTTTATTTTTTATCTGCAATTTTTATTTCTTTCTTTTGTTTTCAGGTGATTGAAAAAATGGAACATTTTGAAACATTACGAGCTTTACTAGAAGAAGATACACCCCAAATCCGGGAGCAACAGTCTAGTTTTCTGAGGCCTGTTGTCCAGCTCAACAACTATCACTGGAAGCCAGAACCAAGCAATACTACATTTTCTCATCAGAATGAAATGGGGAGATGTGTAATATGTGATGGTAACCACCCGAGCGATCAATGTATATACCTTTCAGAGTGGCAGAATTATTGGAATCATTCAAGGTACGTAGAATCATCACATTTTCCATCTTATCCACCATCTATCTACGATCTTCATCAAGAACCAGATCCATCAGAGGAAGATCAATTGAATTACATGCTAAAAGATTGGCTCAAGAAACGAGAAGCTCAATTTGATGTACAAATTCAGAGTCAAGCAGCGTCTATACAGAGGATGACAGATCAAGTTAGACAACTAACAGACAACCTGAATCACATATCTCACGGAGTAAATTCAAATAATACTGAAGAAGCCTTCTAATATCCTGAGATTCATCATGAAATCATAACAGAGGACGAGGCTGAATAGTATCAAGAATCATAGGTATCAGTTCAGGAGCCTGCACCAACAAAGTCTCAGTTTGATTTTTATTATTCTGACTCTGACGAGGATGAAAAAGCTGAGTTTCTTGTACTAAATGCACCAACAAGGAAGGATGAAACTTTCCATCCTCAGAATGCAGATCTTGGAGAATGCTTTGTACTAATGTTTGAAGACGATCTACCTAAGCCAATCAGTTCACTCAAATCAGAGGATGAAGACCTAAAATCTGACATTTCTTTACATTATCACATTGATATTTCAGGAGCATGCATTTCACAGATGACAGATGAAGAACTGAATACTGAGATCCTAAAATTCATCTGTGAAGAAAAGGTGGAGCAAGAAGCAGAGCAAATAAATGAGCAATTGTCAGACAAAATTAAAGATACAGTGAATTCAGGCGAAACATCACTGTTTTGGGGAGTACAATTTAGTGATATTACTCAGAAGCTTGACAGAATGGAAATCCCATTCCAAGTCAAGCACCATACAAGACCTCCTGATTTTCTTTCTTTCTTTTCAGGAATCACTGGAGCAACAAAAGTTAAAAAGGTGGCACAAGCACTGAATGAGACAAAATTCTTTTTACCACTTTACCGTTGTAAGAGACCCTTCAAAAGCAACGCACATGGGAATTTCTTTAATCGGACATCCAAAACGATGCTGAAACCACCTTGACAGATAGATTTTAGTCACATCTGGCTGAAGACGAAAAATTTAGCGCTAGCAGGGAGGCAACCCATGTAATTTGTTGTAATTTTTGTTTTTATATTTCATGTTGTAGAGTTTTTAATTTTGTGTGTTGTTTTGTAGGGAAAAGC